>CM019149.1:1077902-1125245 GCA_009733165.1 Naja naja
CAAGACCCATATATATATATATATATATATATGTTTTGAGATTTTCACGGTAAAGGTATGTAGGTCTTGTGTATTCGGGTCTTGTCCCCGTGGGTTGAGAATACTTGGCAACGCTGAAATCTCATCCGTCATCTTCAGGCTGGTGTCTCAGCTTCTTGCCTCCTGGGAGAAGTGTGTGATCGTGGCTGTTTTTCCCTTTTAAACTCTAGAGTTGGATGTGTTGTTACTTTTGATTGGTTTGTGGAGTTGATGTATGCAGATTGGATGGCTTTTTCCTGAGACCCTGTGTGGCTGAGGTGCTGGAGGTGTGTCTCTCAGCCTTTTGTGTTGTAACGACCTGGGTAATGGGCTGTGTGATGACCTTCTGAGTTCTATTGTTGTGATGTCCTGGGTGTGGTGCTGTAATCTCCTGGGTCGTTGTCTGTGCTGCAACCTCCTGATGTTTTGTGTTGTGATCTCCTGAGTTCTGTGATGTAGTATCCTGGGTGGAAGGCTGTGATGTGGCATTCTGGGCCTTGGTTTGGCTCCGAGTTTGAGGTCTGGCTATGTGTTTATAGCGTGTGTCAGTTTGCTTAGTTTGGGGGTTGGAGGGGGTGTAGCAGCTGGTGTTGCAGCCATGGTCTGGTTTCTGGATGGTGGTTGCCTTTCATCTGTGGCGTGGGCTTGGGTTTGAGTCTGGTGAAGGAGATTGGTGGTGGCATCATGTGTTATTTTGGGTCCGTGTTGGTTTTGTGGCTGACTGTTTGTTGATTAGGGCTAGTTTCCAGATGTCTGGTAGGCGGGAAGTATCATCCCGCTTTATTCATGTTATGGGGGTGTTTCTCTATTTCGATGGCTTCCCTAATTATTCTCTTGTTGAAGTGTTCAGTATTGGAGATGAGTTTGGATCCCTCAAAATCAATTTCATGTCCTGTGGCTTTAAGGTGCTGGAAAAGGGAGGAAGTTTTTCTTCTTTTCTGACTGCGTTCTTGTGTTCTTCGTGCATTTATTCTCCTGTTGGTTTGTCCAATGTATGTGGCTGGGCAAATTTTGCATGGTATTTTATAAACTCCTTGGTTTTCTAGCTGGATCTTGTCTTTGGGGTTTCTTAAGATGTTGGCTATTTTTGATCAGTGCCAAAGGCTGTCCTGATATTGTGTTTGTGGAGAATTTTGCTGATTTTATCTGTGGTGCCTTTGATGTAAGGGAGGCGATGCCATTGTCCTGTTCTGTGTCTTGGTTTTGGGGAGTCTCCTTCGGATTAGGTTGGTGATTGTGCTTCTTTGGAATCCATTGGACATTAATAATGTTAGTGAGGGTGTGTAATTCTGTTCTCAAGTGGTCTTTGTCAGCTAGGCGTTTGGTTCTGGAGATGAGGGTCTTGGCTACGGAGTTGATCTGTGCAGGGTGGTGATGGGATTGTGCATTTAAGTAGCGGTTAGTGTGTGTCTTTTTCTGGTAGATGGTGTGTCCTAGGGAGCCGTTGGGTTTTTTGTAAATTAGGACGTCCAGGAACGGAAGTTGATTGTTGGTTTCTGTTTCCATGGTGAATTGTATTTTGGGGTGTAGGCTGTTGAGATGTGTGAGGGGTCTCAGGAAAAAGCCATCCAATCTGCATACATCAACTCCACAAACCAATCAAAAAGTAACAACACATCCAACTCTAGAGTTTAAAAGGGAAAAACAGCCACGATCACACACTTCTCCCAGGAGAACGAAGCTGAAGACACCAGCCTGAAGATGACGGATGAGATTTCAAACGCTGCCAAGGTATTTCAACCTTACACGGACAAGACCCGAATACACCAAGACCTACATATATATATATATATATATATATTGGACTTATATGCTGCCCCATCTCCGAAGACTCGGGGCAGCTCACAGTTAAAACATACAAATACAATAAATAATCAAAAAAGTATTAAACCAATATAAAGTCCAATAAAACCAAATTAAAAAGTTAAAACTATCCCATACCCCCTGTGAGGTAATCACAGCCCGACTTAGTCAAATAGCCAGGTCCTCAAATCATGGCGGAAGGTGCGGAGGTCAGGGGCCAGGTGGAGGTCCAGAGGCAGCTGGTTCCATAAGTCGGGGGCTGCCACAGAGTAGGCTCACTGTCGGGGAACCACCAGCCGACATTGACTTGCCGATGGGACCCTGAGGAGCCCCTGCCTGTGTGCCCGTACAGGGTGGTTGGTCCCCGATATCGACAGGAGGCGCTCCCTTAAATATTCTGGACCCATGTCATGTAGAACTTTGAATGTTAAATCCAAGACCTTGAATCTCACGCGGAGTGCAACCAGCAACCAATGCAGGTCGCGCAGGAGGGGGGTAATATGGGAGAATCGGGAAACTCCCATCACCACCCGCGTGGCCGCATTCTGCACCAGCTGCAATCTCCGGATGGTATGCAAGGGCAGTCCTAAATAGAGAGCATTGCAGTAGTCGAGTCGGGAGGTAACAAGGGCATGCGTGACTGTACACAGGGCATCCCGGTCCAGAAATGGGCGTAGTTGATGTACAAGGCGGAGCTGGGCAAAGCCCCCCCTGGAAACGGCCCCCACCTGCTCCTTCAACTGGAGCCATGCGTCCAGGAGGACCCCCAGGTTCCACGCCCTATCCACAGGGGGCAGCACCACTCCCCCTATGGTCAACGATGGACAATCTTGACTGAACCAGGATGCCGGTATGTACAGCCACTCAGTCTTGGCGGGGTTGAGCCGAAGCATGTTTCCGTCCATCCAGATCCGTACCGCATCCAAACAGTGAGTCATCACGGAGAGGGCATCAGTGATCTGGTTTGGGGTGGAGATGTATAACTGGGTATCATCAGCGTACTGGTGATACCTCACCCCAAAACCACAAATGATCTCGCCCAGCAGTTTCATGTAGATATTAAATAAAAGGGGGGAGAGGACCGACCCCTGAGGGACCCCACAAGTGAGCGCCCTCAGGGCCGACCTCTGTCCCACTGCCAACACCTATTGCGACCGCCCTGAGAGGTAGGAGGAGAGCCACCGAAGAACAGTGCCCCCCACTCCCAGCCCCTCGAGGTGTCACAAAAGGATACCATGGTTGATGGTATCGAAAGCTGCTGAGAGGTCTAACAGGACCAGGACAGAGGAAAAACCCCTGTCCTGGGCCCTCCAGAGATCATCCATCAGTGCGACCAATGCTCTCCGCTGAAACCAGGCCGGAAGCCCGATTGGTATGGATCTAGGTAGTCTGCTTCATCCAGGAAAAGTGGAAACTGCTGAGCCACCACACTCTCAACAACCTTCGCCAAGAAACGAAGGTTGGAGACTGGACGAAAGTTGTCTAACATGGTCGGGTCCAGGGCAGGCTTCTTCAGGAGGGGCCTCACCACTGCCTCTTTCAAGGCGGAGGGAAAGACACCCTCCCTTAACGAAGCATTGACCACTGCCCGGAGCCAACTGCAGGTGACCTCCCTGGTGGCATAAGCCAACCAGGAAGGGCACGGGTCCAACAAACATGTGGTGGAGCTCAGACGCCGCATAATCCTGTCCACTTCATCCTCGGAAACAGGATCGAACTCAGCCCAGATCACATCGGCCAGACTGCTTGCACCACGATCCTCAGACCACTGCAAGGTGGAACACAACCGCCAATCCACGCGATCTTATCCGACAGATATTGACCAAATTCCTCAGCCCTTCCCCAGAGAGGGTCCACTGCCTCCCCCAGATGTAGGAGGGAGCGGGTGGCCCTAAACAGGGTGGCTGGGCGGTTATCTGCGGACACTATGAGGGTGGAGAGATAGGACCTTCTCGCCACCCCCACAGCTACCAGGTAAGTCCTAACATAGGCTCTTAGCTGGGCTCGATCGGTTTGGGAGCAGGTGGCCCTCCACCTGCTCTCTAAACCCCTCCGACAGCGCTTCATCTCCCGGAGCTCCTCAGTGTACCAAGGAGCTACCCGGGATCCATGCCGTGTGAGGGGACGCATGGGGACAACCCTGTCGAGGGCAGCCTCAGCAGCCTGCTGCCCAGCAGCCGCCAGGTCCTCGGCAGAGTTGTGGGCAAGGGAAGTGGGGAAAAACCCCAGTTCCGCCTGAAACCTCTCAGGGTCCATTAGGCGTCTGGGGCGGAACCATCTAAGTGGCTCCTCAATATATCAATATATAGCAACATCAATGTAACAAGAAGTTGCATGCATACATAAATGGAATTTTTTTAAATAAAAGTATTTTATTTTTTTAAACATAAACAAAACACACATAAACATAAACCATCTTCAGTTACATAGTGTGTTGGTTGGTACAAACCACTTGTGCACAATTTCTGCAGTCTTTCCCTTCCAATTTGCATTAATCCTTATATCATAAATCCACTATATATATTTATATTATTACTATTAATTACTTACTAGACTGCTAATATTACATCATCTTGTGCAAGCAAATCACCATTTTTACTTAATCTACTTTATAATGTTCATTTCATCATCACTAATCTATTCTATAACAATATATCCTTACTTTACTTTACCTCTGTAATTCTATTATACTTATATTATAAAGTATTACATAAATGAAAAAGCAAAGCAGAAACAAATATCAATAAGTACAGCAGTGTAACAGAAAAAATATTTAAATTTCTTTGTATTGACTTATTTCTAATTTTGTTAATTATATCAACATGTTTATAATTATCAACCTTCTGTATTTAATTCGTACATAGCAATGATCATTCTCTACCTAATTTCTACCTCTTATCTCTATCCATTTCTGCACATTATAATTTTTTAATTTCATTCTCATCTATGGGGATCTCTTCGTTTTCCCACTATTGTGCAAACATAATTCTAGCCACTGTTAACACGCGTAACATTAAATACGTATTGTAATCCCTTTATGTGGGTACCAACAAAAATATTTCTGCTTTTAAAATTTAAATCTATATGTTGCTTTACCATTTTTGCTAACCTGGACACTATATCCTCTTGAATAACTACACTAGCAGTGCCCAATACTGAATTCATATATTCCAGTTTTTTAAACTGAGGAATAAATTTCAGAAAAAGAATTCAGTATTGCTCTGTGAATGTTCCTATCAATTCCATTTGTAATCTAACTTCTTAGATGATTTTGTACTATTATCTTTTTTTTGTACTATATATATATATCTGCATAAGGCTGTAAACAGCTTCAGTATATTTTTAAGCTGCATTCTAAAAAGGTTAGGTGACCAAACATGGCTTCCCCCTGGCTTCTCTCTCTCTGCTATAGGGGGAGCATTCCATCCTGGACTGTTGGTCCAGGTAAGTAGTCTTGGCTAGGAAAGATTTTTGTGCTACTACTGGCACAAAATAACAAACTCCCTTGGTTTGTTAATAGTATTTCCATTTTAAGTGTTTCTTTTTCAATTAATGAATTGTAATTATGAAAATATCAGCCATTCTTTTATATACACAGTGCAACATCTTTTTTATAGACTGTCATTTTCAAATCCACTTTCAGTTCTGTCTCATTCTTGTCTGGTAAAACTTGTTCCATAACATCTTTTAAATACTAACTAGCTATAGTGTCAGGGACTCTTAAAAGTAACTGAATATTACTGATCTCTGCTCCTCGCCTGCTTTCTTCGCTTACCACTGCCTTCACCACTCAACTTACAACAACAGTCGAGTCCAAACCACTGTTGATTTTTTTTGCAGCATATTGCCAAGATGAAAAGGCAAATGAGTTTGTCTGCTTTCTTCAGCAAGAAAACAAAAGGAGATCCAAACGAGTCACAACCACAACCATTGGAGTCTGAGGAAAGCAGAGCCAGTACATCATCCATCGAAGAAAGCAGAGCCAGCACATCATCACACAGCTGATGATGCTCATGTTAAACACAAGAAAACTGTAACTTGGGATGATAATAGAAAAACAATTTGGGAGTACTTTAAGTTTTATTGTTTTTTGTAAAGTTTTGTTATGTAATAGTTTTTGATTAATATTTTAAAATGTTGTAACAATATAGTTTTGTGTACCTCTTTATTATTTAAGCATTAAAGACATGACATAATAAGCTACCTTTGGTTTTGGTATAACGTTTTTAATACTTAGTCATTAGGGCAAAGAAGTGATGTTTAGTTGGCCTTGCACAGCCCTCTCCAGCCCTCCACGTAGCTGCCTGCGCCTCACCTTGCCCTCTCAAGCGTTCCCCAGGCCTTGGAAACTGGCAAAAAGCACTTGCCAAGCAATTGGCCATTAAGCGAGCACCTGGTCATTAAGCAAGGACCACTTAAATTTGGGTTGCCAGCCACATGGCCACCTGCCCGGGCCTTGCCTGGGCATCCCGAGGCCTTGGAAACTGGCAAAAAACACTTGCCAAGCAATTGGCCACTAAGTGAGTACCTGGTCATTAAGTGAGGACCACTTAAATTTGGGTTGCCAGCCACATGGCCATGCCCACCTGTCACATGAGCACGTAGCCATGGCCACCCCAGCCACATGACCACATAGCCACCCCAGCCCCATGACCATGTAGCCACACCCAATCAGTAAGCCACTCCCACCCCAGTCACATGACCACCAAGCCACACCCACAAATTAGGCCACGCCCACAGAACCGGTTGTTAAGAAATTTGAATCCCACCCCTGGAGATGGGGGAATGGACTTGTCACATTTAACTGGAAAACAAGTCTTAAGAGGCGTTGTGTGTCAATTTACAGGAGGTCCTATGACTTTGGGGAATGGAAAGCAATTCTTGGGAAAGATCCTAGTTAAAATTTTAAGGAAATGCATTATTATTAAGAATCAGACAAAGATGTTTAACCCTGGACAGATTCTGGATGGATCAGAGGTAATGATTGTGGTGATCTGTGGTAGATAAGAAGCCCCTGTCAATTTTCTCTGCGTTAAATAGAATAGCAGATAACAAACAATTTTGAAGTTTTGAAATTTAATTTTATTGTTCGATTCCCTGTTCACTACGTTTTTATATACATCAGATAGATGACAAGTTAGATAATTGCAAATAGATGTGTAGTTTATAATTGTGAGCCTACTTTGCAAGGGGGAGAAACTATTATTGCTGTATTGTATTCAATTGGGGGGACAATAAGCATGTTATGTCTGTTTTTAATGCACAATTAAAAAAATGTTTTGTCTTGTTTTGTCTTGTCTTTGTAATAGTTTTATTTTCCAAAACTTGTATTTTACCTTTTTGAATAAAATAAAATTTAATAAGAGGAACATCAGGTTTTCAGAAACAATATTTATGATTAGCACACAAGTAAAAATCAGTAGAAAAATTTCTGATTTTTAGCAACTAGGACTTGACTAACAATAGAGTCTCATATAAGAACATGAATGATGGACTGGAAGAAAGATGAGGGATACTAATGTTGATATGTATGTTTGTGAAAATGCTCTCAAAATCGTACTTAACTGAAAACAGAATCAGAGTCAGCAGGTGAGGCTCATGGAAAGAAGGCAAATGTAGACATTAGGATGTCAGGAAGTGAACATTGTGGTTTGGGGAGACCCCAACTCAAGGACCAGGTCCCCTTGCAGGCACCACACTTGGAGGAGAATTTGCAAAAATATCTACATGAACTTCAGGGAGGGAGAAATAAGCCAAGGAAGAGCTCAAAGGAGCTGCTCTTAGCCTGGAGGAAAGACCACAAGGAGAAGAGCAGAAGATCAGGAGGAGTCTGGGAGCCCCTTTTCCAACTAACACAATCTCTCAGTTGGAGAAGGGAGGGTGCAGCCCTCTTCCAATCACTGACACACGTTACACATGAGGAGCACAAGATCTGCTCACTATTATTACAGATTGTCAGTCAGGGAAAAGTGAATTCAGTTACAAGAGAGAAGATTTTAGATGAATGAAGAGAAAAAAACCCTAAAAGGATGAGCTATTTTAGAGCTGAGCCAGTGAAGCAGAGCAGTTCAGGCTCTTCTTCATGGATTGCCTGAATGCAAAGACTGAGCAGCCATCAATCAGAGAAGCTTTAACTGGGATTCCTGCAGGGAGGAGGGGTTGGGCTAGATGGTCTCAGGGGCTCTTACAAATTCATAATAGTAAAATTCTGTGATCCTACTTATAAATGATACATGCAGGAATTTATTTATGTACTCAGCCTTTTAGCATTAGCCATGTTTAACATCCAAAATTGTCTATTCTGCTATCTATTCTTTCTTCCCCCTGAACAATTAGATTGCCCAAATCTGCAGATCTTTTGTAGCACAAGTAAGGTAGGGGATGACCAGACTGAGCCTGAGTGAGGGGGTCAAAGGCACCATTAGTCTTGAGTCCTGCCCACAGGAGATTTGGGTCCAGCCCCCCCTAGAATTCTGTGGACCCTTGCCTGGACTTCATGATTTCCCTGCACTTGACAAGCAGATTGAGATGATTCCCCTCCTTCTCCTTTGGGCTCCTTCTCCAAAGGAACCAATATTAATGGACCCCTATTGGGACCCCATACCTGCCATGGCTGCAGCCTTGGAGACCCCAACCTCTCTTCGTCCTCCTTCCTTCTCCTCCTCTTTCTGGAGGAATAGGCAGCATTCAAGGCCTGGGCCAGAGTCTGAATGATACTGTATGAATGGGGGTCATTTTTGATCCGGATACTGTTCCTTTTCCTCTGGGTCCCCAATGGGGCTTTCTGGGTGCATCTTTTGCGGCCTTTGACAGAACGGATGTGCTTGTGAAGAAAACAGCGAAAAGAATGATTTATATATTGATCCTCCAAAAATAAATAGGGTTCAAAGGCATCATCCACTGGCCTTTCTTTTACCAGATAGCCAAAGTTCCAAATACTATGAATATATTTGAGAAGTCCATCCTCGTTTATTTCATGCCGTACAAAACTTGTGAGGATCCAGATTTTCCCATTAGTGGGTCCTGTCAAATCCTCAAATGTTAAATGGAAAGGAAGAATTCTGTTCACAATGGAATCTAATTCCATGAAGTGAACAAAAACATTGACTTGTCTCCACTTAGAGAGGGCCTCCCTGAAGGCTGCTGTAGATCCAGTTGTTGAGAATTGTTGTGATATAACAACACAAATCCCATTCCTGACAAGCATAGGAGTAAAACTTCTCATGAACTTCTCTCCATTTTCTGAGTCTGAAGCAAAGAGACCAATCAAGGTCCATCTGAAGTGGAGAAGGAGTTGGACAATTGATGGGTACAGCAGGAATCCTTTTTTGGGGAGTAACTCATTGAAAAAGGGGAATTGACTTTTCTCACTTAAAGCCTCTGAAGAAGTATCATAACTGAACTGAAAAAGCAATGAAGAATGTTGTGTTATACTAAGGGTCAAATCAGGTCTAAAATATTAGCTTTTAATAAATCCAACAATGTTTTGATGAGCAAATTAAAGAGATTATTGTTGATTAGCTGTTAGGCAACATCATGAAACAGAATTTTAAACACAGAACATTAACAACATAGTATATAAAAATGAAACACAAGAAAGAAAAAGAATAAAAATGCCATTTCTGTATTACTCCAATAATTTACTGCAATCAGATTCATATGTAGATTTCAACTGAACTGCTTTGTTCCAATAAAGTTCTGGATTCTGTATAAATATTTGAATTCTGACTGCACAGGAAATATGTTGCTTTAATGTAAGTCTCCCAATAGGTTGTTTGTCTAATGTGCAGTCCAAGACTCTGATCTCTCTCTTTCTTCTGCAATTGACATTCAACCTACAGATGTATTACATCTTCTGTCTTTGGAGCTCCACAAATAAAAGTCTGTTAATTATAAGGGACTTAGTTAAATCTTTGATATTTAACCATAGTTTTAGCTGATGAAATCTTGCTCAAGTAAACACCGCCCTAAGATATTTAGGCATTTCTGGTTTCTTTTTTTTCTCCTTTAACATTTTTATTGAGTTATACAATAGTGTAAAATACAGAATACAAAAGTAAATAGAAAAGCAGTGGGGAGGAAAAGTGGCAAGAGAAGTGAGGGAGGATAAGAAAAGAAAAAGAAACATTGACTTCTGGCTCTCTCTGTTGCAGTAAAATAAGGTATTAACATCAAATCACAATTTTTCGCTTGTTCATAATAATATGAACAAGCCATTTCTGTAAAGATCTATCAATCTACTCAGTAAAAAATCAAAATCAGTTTCATTCTTTTCTACTTCAAGCATGAGGTTCAGAAGTGGTTTCAGTGTGGAAGGAAAAGTACTTATATTCCTTTTCTTTATTTAAAGTGGTCAGTTTTGCCATTTCTGCCAACTTCTGCAACCATTCGTCCTTGCTAGGAATCAAAGTGTCCTTCCATATTTGCCCATACAACAGTCTTGCTGCTGTCAACATATATAATAACAAAGTTCCAATTTATTTTCTGCAGTTCTTTTTCCATTAGACTCAAAAGGAAAAGTTCTGGTTTGATTTTTATCTCCATTTTCAAAATATTCTGTATCAAAATATGAATCATAGTCCAGATTTTTTTCTTTATCATATGTCCACCATAGATGATAAAAAGTCCCTTCTTTACTTTTACACTTCCAACATTCATTTGACATACCTTTATACATCTTGGATAACTTACGTGGTGTTAAATACCAATGATACATCATCTTATAGAAATTTTCTTTTAGATTATAATTTAATGTAAATTTTAAGCCCTTTGCCCACATATTTTCCCATTGTTCAAGCATCACATTATATCCAAAATTCCCTTCTCACTGAATCATACAATATTTTACATGTTCATTTTCCAAATTTAATTTGGATAACATTTTATAGATCTTAGTGATAATATGTTCATCGTTACTACGTAATGAGATTTCCAAATCATTTTTAACAAAGTCAAATCCATAGCACTTTTTATCTAGTTTAAATCTTTCTTTCAGTTGTTGATAAGTAAACCAATAGCAAACATAACCTTCTGATTCAAGTGCTTCCCTTGGCCTTTAGTATTGGGTCACCAGGCTTGAAAGACAAAATTGTACCATACATCAACCAGTCTGGCTTCTCCACCATTTCTTTTCTTTAAAAAAAGGCTTCCTGGGTTGACACCCAAGAGAGACTTGTTTTATATTTATTCCAAACTCTTAGTGTGGCACGTCTAACAACATGATTATTAAAACCAACATTAACTTTACTTTTATCATTCCATAAGTAGCTGTGCCATCCAAACCTTAATTCATAGCCCTCTAAGTCAGGTAACCTTTTATTCTGGAGACTATAAGCATTTATGGTTTCAATGCTTGGCAATTTGGAAGGTGTGTTGGTGGCAGCTGATGTATTTCACTGTTCCAACCTTACTGAGGATGGTTACATATTTCTCTTCTTCAATAGCCTGGATTCTTTGTGGATAATAAACCATGGTGTTCTCATATGCGTTTAGCATGTTAGATATATGTATTTCAGAATCCTTCATTAATGCAGGCAAGTAATTAATATCGAGAGACAATAACAAGGGTTCAAATATGTCCCCTTCCCTTCCTCCTTGGTAAGTATCGATCCTTCTTCTCAGGGCTCCATTGAGCCCAAGCCTCCCTCTCAAACAAGGGCTTGGAGAAAGGGCTTGGATCAGGGCCAACAGGCTGAGCTCCATTTTGAGGGCAGTCAATTTCCTCCATAATGTTTCCCTCTCTACTGTATCAAATGCTGCACTAACATCTAGAAAGCCAGCAAACTGTGGTTTACCCAACTGACATATTTTGTGGTTAGATATTTCAGGACAAATCTGTTGAAAATATTATGTTATTAATTGATTTCTTACTTATTATACAAATTTATACAACTTTTAACTCTTCCTAAAACCTTCTTGCTCTTCTTCAAGGAATGCACTTTTCTTCTACCCAATCTCAAGTTTACTTAAGGGGAACATGGCATAAATTTTACCCACAGTATCTATTAGACAAGCTTGCCTGTAATTGTTTACACATATCACTTTATTTATAAACATAGCTGATATGTTGTAAAAGCAGCTTTTGAATACATGGAAAAGATATGGTTGCATCAAAACACCAAAATAGAGAAACACACACACCTGTGATACTTTGTAAAGGTCTGCTAATGTTGATATCTGGATGGAGATGTCCCTTTTAGCTCCATCAAGAAGAGCCAGAAGGTTCTCCTTCCTTCCACAGCTGTAGTTGGGGACATTCACTTCTCCAGTGGAGAGAATGTCCAGCAAGGCATCTGAAGTGCGTAAAGGGCTCAAATAGTTGTTATGAAGGTCATAGCCAAGTGTGAGATTGTGCAGGAGCTGGGAGTTCTTGTTGACCATTTGAATGGCTGAAATTAAGCGTAAGCTTCTTCCAAAATCATAAGAATCCCTATTGTAAAAAAGGTTTATTATTATAATGAAAAGCAACAAAAAATATGTTTTTTAAAAATTAAATCCTCTTTGTCTCCACAAGCCTACTGAATTTTATTGACTCTATTGATTCAAAAGCAAGCATCAGTACTGGAAATAAAATCCAGTATTTAAGGAATGAATTAAAGGAATGAACTGGGAGAAGAAGAAAATCTGGAATTCTTTCAGGGTTTTTTTTAGTGCCATCTGTGGATCTGAGCCTCTTCCATAAAATAAGACAAAAGAGAGAAGCCATGGAAATGAAAATTATTCAAGAAATCAGACAAGTGCTGCAATATAGGAATAAATGAAATAAGAAGAAAAGGAGAGTGTTAGAAATGCAAATGGAAGGAATGCAATTCCTGAATTACCGTGTATCAAGCTGAATAGAAGGAGCCATGTTGAAAAGCCAAGATGTTTGCAACATTGTGTCAACAGTGGTGATTATACCAACGAGATGGTCTCCTTGCCTGTAAAAGTTCACTGGACTGTTTTCATCCTGGTGCTCCAAAGTCAGCGGGCATTTCAGTCCACACTTCCCAGAGACTGGCATGGACACCAGCAGAAGCAGAAGCAGGAGGTCCATCATTCATGGGGCTTCATTCTGCTTTCTTTGTAGAAGGCAGCCACTGGAGAAGTAGCATAAGATCTCAAAGCTCTGGATGGTCATAATTACAGGGAGAAATAATTTATCCTCTTGGGATCCTCAACTTCCTCTGTACAGAGGACAGACTGGAAAAAAGCATCTGAGTGAAAAATCACAGTTCCACTCCCAAGGGCACTTTTGTTGTGGTTGTGTGTCTTTCCTGTCAGGACATGTCCAGAAAGTGATGCTGGACGAAGGGAGTTCAGAAACCAGGGAGTTGACTTCTGCTGTCCTTCAGCATGGCTTCCTCTATGGAACAAAGAGTTAACTTCAGCAACAAAAGTGGGATCTAGTGTCAGAACCACCCTGTTATGGTGAAACATGCAAAGATCTGCCCTAACAGAGAGCGCTGCTAGTTCTGAAACCCTTCTAGCAGACGTGATGGCCACCAAGAAGGCTACCTTAATAGGCATGAAATGCAGGCCAATAGTGGCTCGAAGGGAGCTCCTGTAAGAGTCCACAGGACTTGGGACAGGTCCCACATAAGATACCTGTGGACAACCAGAGGAGGTAGATTCGATGCCCACCTGAAAAATCTGAGGACTAAAGGATGGTGAGCAATAGATACCAATGACCCCATGGATAAGACAGAAGGCAAAGCTGCTATCGGTCTGTGAAGAGTATTAGGCGACAGCCCATTTTCCAACCCGTCTGCAGAAATTCAAGAATGTCCCCAATAGATGTCTCCATGGCCAAATGACTAGTCTTATTGCACCAAGTGCAGAAGGTCCTCCAAGTTGCATCATAATTGTGGTTGATAGAAGCCTTTCTTGGGAAGGTCACCCAGAGCAATGGCATTTAGAAACCTTTACAGCTGGGGAAGGTCACCCAGAGTGATGGAGTTTGGCAACACTCTAGTCTAGGTTGCTGTCCCTTAATGGTGGGGCTGCCTGTCTTTAATGCCAAGGAAGCCAAGGGCACCATTGAACCCTGACTAGTGTTAAGGGCAGGGCTGTCCTTTCACATCAGAACTCCATATATGGATCCTAAGTTGGGGCTGATTTTGAAGTTCCTTGTGTCTGAAGTGGAATTTCATGATGAATGAAGGCCTTCATTTCCCATCTTTTCTAACAATATCAATTTTTGGATGAGAGGCAGGAAAGTGACAGCCTGTGGACTACATCATTGGGTAAATAGGGAGAAAGTTATAGAATTGGTACATTTTCTCCCTTTTCGTTTACTCTTTTTGTGTGGACTTTCCGTGGTCATGTAAGACTTTTTAAGAAAGTATGGGCTGTGGATTCTGTAGCTGAGATGGTGAAACTGCCCACAACGTGGTAGATGGTGTGATCTTGCTCCGCCCTAACCCTAGCCCAGAAAATGGTTCCGGGGTACCTGGTGGGCCTTGCTATGGTTGTGAGGATGCACATGGTGGGATGGGGCCCCTGTGGGGGAGGGAGGACCTCTGAAGGATTCCTCTGAATGATTTTCACAGAGTTCTCTTTAGTGAGATTTATTGAGATGGAACACAAGGGAACAGTCATTGAACTATTTCTCATTTCCAACACAGACATAGGATATTCTTCTGCATGCTCTTAAATGTAAAGAATATCTCCTTTCAAATAAAAGGAAGTTTCAGAAGTCTTTCAATATCATGCTATTATCTCTCATGCTTTTACACTTATTCTGGCTGTGAGATGCTCCTTTGTGTTCAGCTCTGGCCTTAGAAGGATAATGTAGCACTTGGGAATGATGCAGCCCAACAGATAAGCACTGGAGGCCAGGACAGAGAAGACCTGCACAGCCACCATGTGTTTCCCTTTGGTGCTCAGGTAGTTGGGCACAAAAGTTACCCAGACCCTGCAGAAGACCAGCGTGCTGAAGGTGGTCAACTTGGCTTCACCTCAGAGATTGCTGATCAATTGGTGATCAATTGATTTCGATACCATCGACCATGGTATCCTTTGCGCCGGGGTTGGGGGTGGGGGCACTGTTTTTCGGTGGCTCTCCTCCTACCTGTGTCGCAATCGGTGTTAGCAGGGGGGCAGAGATCGGCCCCGAGGGCACTCACTTGTGGGGTCCCTCAGGGGTCAGTTCTCTCTCCCCTTTTATTTAATATCTACATGAAACCGCTGGGTGAGATCATTCGTGGCTTTGGGGTGAGGTATCATCAATATGCTGATGATACACAGTTATATATCTCCACCCCTGGCCAGATCAGTGATGCCCTCTCCGTGATGACTCGCTGTCTGGATGCGGTACGGATCTGGATGGACGGAAATATGCTTCGACTCAACCCGGCCAAGACTGAGTGGCTGTACATACCGGCATCACGGTCTAGTTTGGAATGTCCATCGTTGACCATAGGGGGTGGTGCTGCCCCTGTGGATAGGGCTAGGAATCTGGGGGTCCTCCTGGATGCACGGCTCCGGTTGGAGGAGCAGGTGGGAGCCGTCACCAGGGGGCTTTTGCCCAGATCCGGCTGGTTCGCCAGCTTCGCCCGTTTCTGGACGCGATGCCCTGCGTACGGTCACTCATGCCCTTGTTACCTCGCGACTCGACTACTGCAACGCTCTCTATTTAGGACTGCCCTTGCACACCATCCGGAGATTGCAACTGGTGCAGAATGCGGCGGGTGGTGATGGGAGTTCCCGGTTCTCCCATGTTGCCCCCCTCCTGCGTGGCTTGCATTGGTTGCCGGTTGCGCTCGGGTGAGGTTCAAGGTTCTATCTTTAACATACAAAGTCCTTCACGACATGGGTCCCTATTATTTAAGGGCGACTGCTGCCGACATCGAACACCAACCGCCCTGTACGGTCCCACAGACAGGGGCTCCTTGGGTCCGTCAGCCGGACAGTGCCGGCTGGCGGTCCCCCACGACGGGCCTACTCTGTTGCGGCCCCTGACCTGTGGAATCAACTTCCCCTGGAGCTTCGCCTGGCCCCTGACCTCCGCACTTTCCGTCGCGACCTGAAGACCTGGTTGTTTAACCAATCCGGGCTGTGACCCTGGGGTGGGATGGTCTTTTTAGAGTTTTATCTCTGCTATTTTAGTGTTAATTCGGCTTGATTGTTTAATCTGGTTTTAATTAATTTATTGTTGTGTGTTTTTATTTTGTAAGCCGCCCCGAGTCCTTTTGGAGAGGGGGCGGCATATAAGTCGAATTAATAAATAAATAAATAAATAAATAAATGTTGAGGTCTTATAATGGCTCCTAATTGCAAATACGGCCCCTTTGCAAATTCTATTTTAAGGAGATAGAAAAATATCTGATGGATCAGACTGAGGTGAGTCTAAGATTCACACAAATATCTCTGGTTTTCCCACAAACAGAAGGCTGAGACTGATGGATTTGCTCCACAGACAGCTGTGGCATGTGCCTCTCCCAGCCCCACTCCCTCACCCCCAGGGCAGCTGCCCCATGCACCAGCCAGCAACAACTGCCGCCTCCTCTGCCTTCCTTGAAGTCCTTGCCCCGCGCTGCCCCACCAGCCTCCTCCCACATGGCCCCTGCAACCTCGCGCTCTGCTGCCAATCAACTGCCCCCCCCCGGAATGTCTGAATTCCCCACAATTCACATCTAGAAAAACCTGCCTTCCTCTCCTCCGTCTATCCAGAAACCAAGGCCCACTGGAGCCCAGTCTCCAGATCCTGGGGAGATGTCAGGGGGTGTGGCTGAATCCCTTGGAGGAGCCTCTTTCAGGGATGGGGCTGCTTTGGAAAAGGGGCAGCTTCATCTCCCTGTATGATGAGATTGGAAGGCCAGGACCAGGAGGTGCCCCCCCACCAGCTTGGGGAGACTGGAAGGGACCCTCAGAGGGTTGTGGTGTCCCACAAGTCTCCTGGCCCCGCCCTGTTCCCAGCCTTCCAAGTGATGGGGAGCGGCTCCCTCTCTCTCTGGACCCTCACAGCCTCTGGGCACTGGGGGATCATCTGGATGGCCTTCCCTGACCAACTGGTCCCACCCTGTGTCACACCAAATGCCCTCACCCAATGGCTCCACCAAGTGCCCATATGAATGAAGAGAAGCAGCGAAGAGACGGGCTCTGCTCAGCCAGGAGGTTCTCTTCAGATATTGGCAGAACATGTGGATGCTGGGAAGGTCTGGAGGGGGGAACCAGAACCACCTCAACCCAAACAAAAGGGGCTTTTTGGTCGACCTGCACTTGGACTGCTGCCCTCTTTTAATCCTCCCCCGCCCCAAGTCAGAGGAAACTTCGCCTGCTCCGGATGTTGCTACCTGTAGTTTGGGGAGCAAAGATGGGCTGGGCTTCCTCCATCCTCCCCTGCAACATCCCAACAGGCAGAAGTTTAAGAGGTTGGGGGCTCCAGGAGTTCAGGGAGTTCAGGAGTTCTGAACTCCTGGAGCTCCCAACCTCTGGAGCTTCTTCCTGTTGGGATGTTGCAGGGGAGGATGGAGGAAGTCCAGCCCATCTTCAATCCCCAAACTACAGGCAGCAACACCGGGAGGAGGCAAAGTTTCCTCTGACTGGGGGGGAGGTTTAAAAGGGGGCAGCAGTCGCAGGTAGTAGACACTGGTTCCCCCCATCCAGACCTTCCCAGCATCCACACGTTCGGTCTATATGTTAAGAGAATCACCTGGCCGAGCAGAGCCCGACTCTTTGCTGCTTCTCTTCATTCATATGGGCACTTGGTGAAGCCATTGGGTGAGGGCATTTGGCGTGACAGAGGGTGGGACCAGTTGGTCAGGCAAGGCCATCTCTAACCCTAACCCTAACCCCCCAGTGCCCAGAGGCTGCGAGGGTCCGGAGAGAGAGGGAGCCACTCTCCATCACTTTGAAGGCCGGGAACAGGATGGGGCCAGGAGACTTGTGGGACCCCACCCCCCTCTGAGGGACCCTTTCCAGTCTCCCCAAGCCAGAGTGAGGGGCCCCTCCTGGTCCTGGCCTTCCAATTATGTCATCCAGGGAGATGAAGCTGCCCCTTTTCCAGAGCAGCCCTGTCCCTGAAAGAGGCTCCTCCAAGGGATTCAGCCACACCCCCTGACATCTCCCTAGGATCTGGAGACTGGGCTCTGGTGGGTCTTGGTTGCTGGATGGCTGGAGGAGAAGAAGGCGGGTTTTTCTAGATATGAATTGTGCGGAATTCAGACATTCGGGGGGGACAGTTGATTGGCAGCAGAGTGCGAGGTTGCATGGGCCATGTGGGCAGAAGCTGGTGAGGCAGCGTGGGGCAAGGACTTCAGGGGAGGCCCAGGAAGAGGCAGTTCGTTGCTGGCTGGTGGTTGGGGTGGCTGCCCCAGGGGCAAGGGAGCAGGGCTGGGAGAGGCACACGCCATGGCTGTCTGTGAAGCAAAGCCATCAGTCTCAGCCTTTTTCTGCTTGGGGGAGAACCAGAGATATTTCTGTGAATCTTAGACTGGCCTCAGTCTGATCCATGAGATCTTTTCCTATCTCCTTAAAATAGAATTTGCAAAGGGGCCATATTTGCAATTAGGAGCCATTATGGGACCTCAACATTGATCACCAATTGATCAGCAATCTCTGTGGTGAAGCCAAGCTGATCACCTTCAGCATGCTGGTCTTCTGCAGGGTCTGGGTGACTTTTGTGCCCAACTACCTGAGCACCAAAGGGAAATACATGGTGGCTGTGCAGGTCTTCTCCATCCAGGCCTCCAGTGCTTGTCTGTTCAGCTACATTTTCATCCCCAAGTGCTACATTATCCTTCTGAGGCCAGAGCTGAACACAAAGGAGCATCTCACAGACAGAATAAGTGTGAAAACATGAAAGATAATAGCATGACTTTGAAAGACTTCTGAAACTTCCTTTTATTTGAAAGGAGATATTATTTCCATTCAGATAGCATGCAGAGTAATATCATATGTCTGTGTTTGAAATGGGAAATAGTCCAATGACTGTTCCCTTGTGTTCCATCTCAATAAATCTCACTAAAGAGAACTCTGTGAAAATCATTCAGAGGAATCATTCAGAGGTCCTGCCCCTCCCACAGGGGCCCCATCCCACCATGTGCATCCTCACAACCATAGGAAGGACCACCAGGTACTCCAGAACCATTTTCTGGGCTACGGTTAGGGTGGGGCAAGATCACACCATCCATCACGTTGTGGGCAGTTTCACCATCTCAGCTACAGACTTCACAGCCCATACTTTTTTGAAAAGCCTTACATGAGCACAGAAAGACCACACAAAAAGAGTGAAGGAAAAGGGAAAAAATGTGCCAATTCTATAACTTTCTCCCTATTTATCCAATGATATAGTCCACAGGCTGTCACTTTCCTGCCTCTCATCAAAAAATCGATATTTTTAGAAAAGATGGGAAATGAAGGCCTTCATTCGTCATGAAATTCCACTTCAGAAACAAGTTAGCCCCAACTTAGGATCCATATATGGAGTTCCGATGTGAAAGGACAGGGAACTTAAAGAGCAGGCAGAAGTTGGAAGAGCAGGGAATCAAACTGGATTGGTGGACCTATATGCAAATTCAAGCAAGTTATAAAAGATATAAAAAAGACAGTGCGGAATATGGAATAGATAATGAAATATAAACACTAGGTAAAATCTTGATTGGCCCAGATGAGAAATTACTATCAAAGTTATATAAACATTTATTAGAATTTGAAAGAGCAGAAGAAATTGTGAAAGGAACAATGATTGCATGGCGTAGGAACGTTGGACATACTATTGATCTGGAAGAATGGGATAAGATGTGGAATGTGCATTATAAAATAACAAAATCGGTGGCATATAAGGAAAACCAACATAAAATGTTCTACTGTAGGCATTTGGCACCTTCAAGACTGGCTAAGATTTACCCAAACTTAAAACCAAATTGTTGGAAGTGTGGACAACAACAAGGTACCTTCTTTCATTCTTGGTGGACATGCGGCAAAGAGAACAAATACTGGAAAATGATTCAAACATGGCTAGAAGAGTTAAGTAAAAACAAAATTGATTTTATCCCGGAATTATTCCTCTTAGGAATAATAAAAAAATTATAATAGGAACATAAAATATCTTATATTGCATATATTAACAGCAGCAAGAATTTCATATGCTCAGTACTGGAAGGAAAATTTTATACCACCTGAAGGCTTAATAATTAAAAAAATTTTTAGAGTGTGTGGAAATGGATAAATTAACTATGGAACTAAAAGGGAAAAAGACATAGAATACAATGCAGTATGGGAAACATGGTTTATTTGGATAGATAATAGATATAAACACAGAAATTGTAAATAACGTATATAATAAATAAGAGGCTAGGAAAGTATTATGCATAGTAAGTTTTGATAGGATACATAAATGTATATATAATGTCACAGCACTGTTTAATAACTTTTGGTAATATCCATAAATGGAAAAAACTCAATAAAGCATTATTTTTTTAAAAAAAAGAAAGAACAGTCCTGCCCTTAACACTAGGCAGGGTTCACTAGGCCTTGGCTTCCTTGGCATTCGAAGACAGGCAGCCCCACCGTTAAGGGACAGCAACCTAGACTAGAGTGTTGCCAAACTCCATTGCTCTGGGTGACTTTCCCCAGCCGTACCTGGAGACAAGAGGCCATGCTGAAGGACAGAAGAAGTCAACTCCCTGGTTTCTGAATTCCCTTCATCCAGCATCACTTTCTGAACATGTCCTGACAGGAAAGACACACAACCACAACAAAAGTGCCCTCGGGAGTGGATCTGTAATTTTTCACTTGGATGCTTTTTTCCAGTCTCTCCTCTGCACAGAGGAACTTTAGGATCCCAAGAGGACAAAATATTTCTCCCTGTAATTATGACCATCCAGAGCTTTGAGATCTTATGCTACTTCTCCAGTGGCTGCCTTCCACAGAGAAAGCAGACTGAAGCCCCATGAATGATGCACCTCCTGCTTCTGCTTCTGCTGGTGTCCATGCCAGTCTCTGGGAAGCGTGGACTGAAATGCCCACTGAGTTTGGAGCACCAGGGTGAAAACAGTCCATTGAGCTATTACAGGCCAGGAGACCATCTCATTGGTATATTCATCACTGCCTACACAATGTTGCAAACATCTTGGCTTTTCAACATGGCTCCTATTCAGTCTGATTCAGGGTAACTCAGGAACTGCATTCCTTCCATTTGCATTTCTAACACTCTCCTTTTCTTCTTATTTCATTTATTCCTATATTGCAGCACTTGTCTGATTTCTTGAATAATTTTCATTTCCATGGCTTCTCTCTTTTGTCTTATTTTGTGGAAGAGACTCAGATCCACAGATAGTGCTAAAAAAAACCCTGAAAGAATTCCAGATTATCTTCTCCCAGTTCATTCCTTTAATTCATTCCTTAAATACTGGATTTTATTTACAGTAGCTTGCTTTTGAATCAATAGAGACTAGTTAAAATTCAGTAGGGTTGTGGAGACAAAGAGGATTTAATTTTTTAAAAATATTTGTTGTTGCTTTTCATTATAATAATAAACCTTTTTTACAATAGGGAAACTTATGGCTTTTTAACTGGCGTAAAATTAATTTTAGCCATTCAAATGGTCAACAAGAACTCCCAGCTCCTGCACAATCTCACACTTGGCTATGACATCCATGACAACTATGTGAGCCCTTTACACACTTCAGATGCCTTGCTGGACATTCTCTCCACTGGAGAAGCCAATGTCCCCAACTACAGCTGTGGAAGGAAGGAGAACCTTCTGGCTCTTCTTGATAGAGCTAGAAGGGACATCTCCATCCAGATATCAACATTAGCAGACCTCTACAAAGTCCCACAGGTGTGTGTATGTTTCTCTATTTTGGTGTTTTGATGCAACCATATCTTTTCCGTGGTATTCAAAAGCTGCTTTTACAACATATCAGCTATGTTTATAAATAAAGTGATATGTGTAAACAATTACAGGCAAGTTTGTCTAATAGATACTGTGGGTAAAATATATGCCATGTTTCCTTAAATATAAATTTGAGATTGGGTAGAAGAAAATGCATTCCTGAAGAGAGAGCAAGAAGGTTCCTGAAGAGGAGCAAGAAGGTTTTAGGAAGAGTTAAAAGTTGTATAAATTTGTATAATAAGTAAGAAATCAATTAATAACATAATATTTTCAACAGATTTGTCCTGAAATATCTAACCACAAAATATGTCAGTTGGGTAAACCACAGTTTGCTGGCTTCTAGATGTTAGTGTAGCATTTGATACAGTAGAGAGAGAAACATTATGGAGGAAATTGACTGCCCTCAAGATGGAGCTCAGCCTGTTGGCCCTGATCCAAGCCCTTTCTCCAAGCCCTTGTTTGAGAGGGAGGCTTGGGCTCAATGGAGCCCTGAGAAGAAGGATCGATACTTACCAAGGAGGAAGCGAAGGGGGCATATCTGAACACTTGTTATTCTCTCTCGATATTAATTACTTGCCTGCATTAATGAAGGATTCTGAAATACATATATCTAACATGCTAAAACGCATATGAGAACACCATGGTTTATTATCCACAAAGAATCCAGGCTATTGAAGAAGAGAAATATGTAACCATCCTCAGTAAGGTTGGAACAGTGAAATACATCAGCTGCCACCAACACACCTTCCAAATTGCCAAGCATTGAAACCATAAATGCTTATAGTCTCCAGAATAAAAGGTTACCTGACTTAGAGGGCTATGAATTAAGGTTTGGATGGCACAGCTACTTATGGAATGATAAAAGTAAAGTTAATGTTGGTTTTAATAATCATGTTGTTAGACGTGCCACACTAAGAGTTTGGAATAAATATAAAACAAGTCTCTCTTGGGTGTCAACCCAGGAAGCCTTTTTTTAAAGAAAAGAAATGGTGGAGAAGCCAGACTGGTTGATGTATGGTACAATTTTGTCTTTCAAGCCTGGTGACCCAATACTAAAGGCCAAGGGAAGCACTTGAATCAGAAGGTTATGTTTGCTATTGGTTTACTTATCTACAACTGAAAGGAAGATTTAAACTGGATAAAAAGTGCTATGGATCTGACTTTGTTAAAAATGAATTGGAAATCTCATTATATAGTAACGATGAACATATTATTGCTAAGATCTATAAAATGTTATTCAAATTAAATTTGGAAAATGAACATGTAAACTATTGTACTATTCAGTGGGCAGGGAATTTTGAATATAATGTGATGTTTGAACAATGGGAAAATATGTGGATGCAAAGGGCTTAAAATTTACATTAAATTATAATCTAAAAGAAAATTTCTATAAGGTGATGTATCATTGGTATTTAACACATAAGTTATCCGAAGTGTATAAAGGTATGTCAAATGAATGTTGGAAGTGTAAAAGTAAAGAAAGGACTTTTTATCATCTATGGGTGACATATGATAAAGAAAAAAATGGATTATGATTCATATTTTGATACAGACAATTTTGAAAATGGAGATAAAAATCAAACCAGAACTTTTCTTTTGGAGTCTAATGGAAAAAGAACTGGAGAAAAAAATTGGAGCTTTGTTATTATATACAGGTGAAAGTCAGAAAAATTAGAATATCATGTAAAGTTTGTTTTTATTTCAGTAATGCAACATAAAGGTAAAACTAATATATGAGATAGACTCATTACATGCAAAGCAAGATAGTTTAAGCCGTGATTTGTCATAATTGTGATGATCATGGCTTACAGCTCATAAAACCCCAAATCCACAATCTCAGAAAATTAGAATATTGTGAAAAGGTGCAATATTCTAGGCTCCAAAGTGTCCCACTCCTAATCAGCTAATTAAGCCATAACACCTGCAAAGAGTTCCTGAGCCTCTAAATAAACAGCCATGTCCTAAGTGCTTGTGAGAAAGGCTCCCAGGTGGGACAGTCGGATCTCTACCGTTAGCTCATTCCAGAGGGCAGGGGCAGCTACAGAGAAGGCCCTCCCACTGGGGGCTGCCAGCCGGCATTGTTTGCCTGATGGCACCCTGAGGAGGCCAACTCTGTGGGCCCGCACTGGTCAGTGGGAGGATGTCATCGTGTAAAAATTCATTTATTTCAGTAGTGCAACTTAAAAGGTGAAATTAATATATAAGATAATAATAATAATAATAATAATAATAATAATAATAATAATAATTTATTCAACTTGTATGCCACCCTTCTCCCTAAGGACTCAGGGTGGCTAACAATGAAACAGCAAATATTTACAAAAATTTACCTAAAAACAAATTAAATCTAAACAAGCCGAAATATACAATAAAATCAATAAAACCTTAAAATTAAAACAAGTTAACCCCCCACCACCACCTGGGTCATTCCAGGCCAGCCTGTTGAAACAACCAAGTCTTCGGTCCTGAGAGATCCACGGGGAGCTGATTCCAAAGGGTGGCTCCCCGCAGGAGAAGGCCCTAGCCCTGGGAACCGCCAGTCGACAATGCCTAACTGACGGTATCCCAAGGAGGCCCTCCCCTGGGGAGCGAACAGCAGGCTCGGACTGTGACACTGGCAGGAGGTGTTCCCGCAAGTACCCTGGACCCAACCATTTAGGGCTTTATAAGTTGTTACTAGCACATTGAAACCAACCTGGAAGGCAACCACAGCAAGGTCACACAGGAGGGGTGTAACATGGGAGTATCGGGATACTCCCATCACAGCCCGCGTGGCCGCATTCTGCACCAGTTGTAACCTCCGGATAGTTCGCAAGGGCAGCCCCATGTAATGAGATAGACTCATTACATGCAAAATAAGATAGTTCAAGCCATGATTTGTCATAATTGTGATGATTATGGCTTACAGCTCATGAAAACTCCAAATCCACAATCTCAGAAAACTAGAATAGTGTGAAAAGGTTCAATATTCTAGGCTCAAAATGTCCCACTCTAATCAGCTAATTAAGCCATAACACCTGCAAAGGGTTCCTGAGCATTTAAATGGACTCTCAGTCTGGTTCAGTAGGAATCACAATCATGGGAAGGACTGCTGACCTGACAGTTGCACAGAAAACCACCATTAACACCTTCTGTAAGGAGGGAAAGCCTCAAAAGGTAATTGCAAAAGAAGTTGGATGTTCCCAAAGTGTTGTATCAAAGCACATTAATAGAAAGTTATGTGGAAGGGAAAAGTGTGGATTGTCAGGAAAAGGCCATTTAAAAGTGTTGGGGACTTTCACAAGGAGTGGACTGAGGCTGGAGTCAGTGCATCAAGAGCCACCACACACAGACGGATCCTGGACATGGGTTTCAAATGTCGTATTCCACTTGTCAAGCCGCTCCTGAACAACAAACAATGTCAGAAGGGTCTTACCTGGGCTAAAGAAAAACAGAACTGGTCTGTTGCTCAGTGGTCCAAAGTCCTCTTTTCTGATGAGAGCAACTTTTGCATCTCATTTGGAAACCCAGGACCCAGAGTCTGGAGGAAGAATGGAGAGGCACACACTGCAAGAGGCTTGAAGTCCAGTGTGAAGTTTCAACAGTCTGTGTTGATTTGGGGAGACATGTCACTGTGCTTCATTAAGTCCAGGGTCAACGCAGCCATCTACCAGGAGATTTTGGAGCACTTCATGCTTCCTTCCACAGACGAGCTTTATGGGGATGCTGACTTCATTTTCCAGCAGGACTTGGCACCTGCCCACACTGCCAAAAGCACCAAAACCTGGTTCAATGACTGTGGGATTACTGTGCTTGATTGGCCAGAAAACTCACCTGACCTGAACCCCATAAAGAATCTGTTAGGATATATGCAGAGTGACCCATGTGTAGCAAGGATATGCACATTGAAATGGATATGAGAACAGTTATGAATAAATACACAGCCACACAGAGACACACCAAATTGTGTCAATGTTTACTCGAAGAAATAGCACAGTCCACTAAACAGTCCAAGTCATACATGTTTAACAGTCCAGCAGTATCCAGTTATAAAGTCTTCTTACCCTTTTTACATCTTTTACAGCAGACACATATCAAACCATAATACAACAGATAATCTTCGATATCAACAGACTATCAAAGTAAACAGAGTTAGTCAGTATCAGTCCATATTCAGTCAGAGAAAATCAATATCAGCATCAAGAGATTCTTCAGTGGGAGAGAGAGCTTCAGTGGGAGACAGAGCTTCAGTGGGAGAGAGAGTTAAACCATGATCCACAGCTCCCTCTTATGGCAACTTGCAGCATACTCTACCAATCAGAACACAGCATAATACATGACAGTATTTTTCCTTAAAGCTACAGACATATATATTTATGCTTTATATATTGTCAACCCAACTATGTTATGTACATATACTTAACATTCTCCCCTTGGGTTGTCAACCCAACTATGTTATGTACATATACTTAACATTCTCCCCTTTGGGTTGGTCAATATATAATACATTACATCTTCAGTTCATAACCCGAGGGTGCTCTCTTGTGGGGTCCCTCAGGGGTCGGTTCTCTCCCCCCTGCTATTTAACATCTATATGAAGCCATGAGATCATCCATGGTTTTGGGGTGAGATTCCATCAGTACACAGATGACACCCAGCTGTATTTAACATCTATATGAAGCCACTGGGTGAGATCATCCATGGTTTTGGGGTGAGATTCCATCAGTACACAGATGACACCCAGCTGTACATCTCTACCCCGAACCAAGTCACATGCCCCTCTCTGATGACCGGTGTCTGGATGCACGGATTTGGATGAGCGAACATGCTTCTACTCAACCCGCCAAGACTGAGTGGCTGTGCATACCAGCCGCCGGCCCAGTCAGGATTATCCATCTTTGGCCAGGGGGAGGGTGTTGCCCCCTGTGGATAGGGGCAGAATCTGGGGTCCTCCTGGATGTACGGCTCCAGTTGGAGGAGCAGGTGGGGCCATCGCCGGGGCCTTTGCCCAGTTCCGCCTTTGTTCGCCAACTATGCCCTTTTCTGGACGGGATGCCTCCTGGATGTACGGCTCCAGTTGGAGGAGCAGGTGGGGGCCATCGCCAGGGGGGCCTTTGCCCAGTTCCGTCTTGTTCGCCAACTATGCCCTTTTCTGGACCGGGATGCCCTAGGTGCACTCATGCCCTTGTTACCTCTAGGCTTCACTACTGCAACGCCCTCTATTTAGGACTGCCCTTGCATACCATCCGGAGATTGCAGCTGCTGCAGAATGCGGCGGCGCGGGTGGTGATGGGAGTTTCCCGATTCTCCCATGTTACCCCCTTCCTGTGCTGCCTGCATTGGTTGCCGGTTGCACTCCGGGTGAGATTCAAGGTTCTAGTTTTAACATACAAGGTCCTGCATGACATGGGTCCTCAATATTTAAGGGAGCGACTCCTGCCGACATCGAATGCCAACCGCCCTGTGCGAGCACATAGGCAAGGACTCCTTGCGGTCCCATTGGCCGGCCAGTGCCAGCTGGCGGTCCCCTGATGACGAGCCTACTCTGTCGCGGCCCCCGACCTCTGGAACCAACTCCCTTGGGGCTCCGCCTGGCCCCTGACCTCCGCACCTTCCGCCATGATTTGAAGACCTGGTTGTTCGACCAACCCGGGCTGTGACCCTTTGGGTGGGGGGTGGTTCTATTTTTTAGTATTTAATTGTCTTTTTGGGCTTGTTTAGTTTAATCTTTTCTTAATTTACTATGGTTGTATTTATTGTTTTAGCTGTGAGCCGCAGTCTTCGGAGATGGGGCGGCATACAAGTCCCAAAAATAAATAAATAAATAAATAATAACTTTTACACAATTAATAACTTTACATCCTCATACTATTTCATAGAGATTAGAAGATTCTTTATCTAACTCAACTTATAAAGCTTGTTTGAACTCTGTTAGATTTACGTCTCTCTCTAACTGACCTTCTAGGAAACTCAGTACATGTTGTTTGTATATTTTCTTCCTCTACCTCCCCTATCGAATCTTCATCTTTTACAGTTATAGAGGGTTCTTTTACTGATTCCTCATTAATATTCCTATCATTTTTATGATCAGTGAACAATGGAGTTTTTACAATAACACTATTTTTTACTTCATTATATCCTTGTTTAAACTTTCGCCATCCAACATGCTCCAGGAATTTAGCACTTGCACTCCAATATATATTATCAGTACCTGGCTCCCAGAATTTATATAATCTATGATTAGCTCCATGCCCTACAAAATACAATTTCTTAGCTCTGTATTGATCCTTTTTCCTTACTTGCGTGGGAATATGAACCCATGCTGGGGTTCCAAATGTATGCAAATACTTAAGATCTGGTTTTCTTCCATTCCAATATGTAAATGGTAATTCACCAGCCATTGAATTTACCACGTTACTCAAAACATGATTAGCACACAACATTGCCTCACCCCACAGTTGCTCTGATATAGCAGAATCAGACATCATATTCCTAGCCATAACCTGTAATGTTTGTCCTCTACATTCAATATATGAGGTATATTGTGGTCTAAAAGGGTCAGAACGCTCATGTTCAATTCCAGCTTTTCGTAACATGGTTTTAAATTTGTTATTAGTAAATTCAGTATCATTATTTGTAATTAATCTAATAACTTTCTGTTTCTGTTTTCTTTCAGTAAATTTTAGCCAGTTTACAAAATACTGGTATGTTTCTTGCTTTGTTTTCATTAGGTAACAGAAACCATATCTGGAAAAATGATCCATAATACTCAATATATAACAGGCTCCACCTATACTAGGTTTTCTAGGTCCAATAATATCAGCAAACACAACCTCTAATTGTTTACTGGTTTTCAGTTCATTTACCATATTTTCAGACATTACCTTGTTTTTCTTTTGATTACAAATATTGCAATCTAAATATTTTATACAAGGGTTTAAGTCTATACCAGTAGACAACTCAACAGTTTTCTTCAGCATTTTGAAATTTATATGTCCCATACGCCTATGGAGTAGATGAATACATTCATCATGAGGCTTCTTATTCTCATAAACTATGTTAACATTACTTGATGAATCATCATTTATAATAAACAAACCATTTTCCAATCTTGTAGTAATACTTTTACCTTGTTTGTCTATTAAACATGTATCTCCCTTAAATGTTACTACAAATCCTGCTTTTTCCATTTCTCTTACAGATAGCAAATTAAACTTCATTCCAGGTACATATAACATTGGTAAACTTTCATTAATACATGAACAATATGCAGTACCTTCTCCATATGCTTTCATTTTCCATCCATTAGCTAATGATATATGCTGTTTACTCTTTCTCATGTTAACAAACCTCTCTTTACTTTTAGTTATGCACTGTGATGCTCCACTATCAACTACCCATATATCATGGTTTATAGTTGTAGTTGTATTTGATATTGCTAAACTAACATTCTTATCAGCTCTCTGTTTATTATTCTGTTTCTTAACCTTTTTACAGTATATTGCTATATGTCCTTTAGTCCCACAAGAAAAACATTTCCTAACAATATAGGCAGTCGAAGACAGTTTTTCTTCCTGTGGTTATTTTTCTCTCATTTGGTTCCTATCTTGTCTTCTACTTGCCTCTTCTAACAGTCTTCCAGTTATGCCAGTCAATGTCAGTTCATCTCTGCTTAAAACTTCCAGTGAAGACACATAATCATCATAAGTTTCATCCAAAGAAGAAAGAATAATGTAAACCTGATGTAACTCAGAGAAAACCAGCTCTTTTTCTTGTAGCTCCTGAAAAGTCCTTTTCATAAACTCCAAATGAGCTAACATATTGCCACCTTTTATAAGACGAGCTCGAAACAGTTTATGTTTAAGGTATATGTATGCACCCACACTATCTCGAACATAAATCTTCTTCAGAATGTCCCAACATCTAGCAGCAGATTCTTCACCATGAATATGGACTAGCTGTGAATCACTCAGTGTCAGTCCAATTATACTAAGAGCCTTTTCATTATCCCGATTAAATTCAGCTATTTTCTTTTTATCTTCATCATTCAATGGGTCCCAAGATGTTAGATTATTAACTACAGTCCATAATCCTTCTTTACGAAACATAGTTTGTTCCATTCAACCGGGTTATCAGGGATAGACTGGTTGACTGTTCTTGTGCCATTGTAACAATAAACCACAATTAGCTGTCTGAATATGAAACTGTATATTCACACTAGTTCTCAATATCTCTCTGGGCCCATAACCAATGTTAGGATATATGCAGAGTGATCCTTGTATAACAAGGATATGCACATTGAAATGGATATGAGAACAGTTATGAATAAATACACAGCCACACAGAGACACACCAAATTGTGTCAATGTTTACTCGAAGAAATAGCACAGTCCACTAAACAGTCCAAGTCATACATGTTTAACAGTCCAGCAGTATCCAGTTATAAAGTCTTCTTACCCTTTTTACATCTTTTACAGCAGACACATATCAAACCATAATACAACAGATAATCTTCGATATCAACAGACTATCAAAGTAAACAGAGTTAGTCAGTATCAGTCCATATTCAGTCAGAGAGAAAATCAATATCAGCATCAAGAGAGATCTTCAGTGGGAGAGAGAGCTTCAGTGGGAGACAGAGCTTCAGTGGGAGAGAGAGTTAACCATGATCCACAGCTCCCTCTTATGGCAACTTGCAGCATACTCTACCAATCAGAACACAGCATAATACATGACAGTATTTTTCCTTAAAGCTACAGACATATATATTTGTGCTTTATATATTGTCAACCCAACTACGTTATGTACATATACTTAACAGAATCTATGGGGCATTGCCAAGAGAAAGATGGGAGACATGAGACCAAACAATGCAGAAGAGCTGAAGACCACTATCGAAGCATCCTGGTCTTCCATAACACCTCAGCAGTGCCACAGGCTGATAGCTTCCATGCCACACCGCATTGAGGCAGTGATTGCTGCAAAGGGGCCCAAACCAAATACTGAGTACATATGCATGCTTATACTTTTCAGAGGTCTGATATTGTTCTATGTACAATCCTTGTTTTATTGATTGAATGTCTGAGATTGTGTATTTGGGGTTTTCATGAGCTGTCAGCCATAATCATCTCAATTATGACAAATCACAGCTTGAACTATCTTGCTTTGCATGTAATGAGTCTATCTCATATATTAGTTTCACCTTTTAAGTTGCACTACTGAAATAAATGAACTTTTGCACGATATTCTAATTTTTCGAGTTTCACCTGTATGTTGACAGCAGCAAGACTGATGTATGCACAAAAATGGAAGGACACTTTGATTCCTAGCAAGGATGAATGATTGCAGAAATTGATGGAGTTGCTGGAAATGCCAAAACTGACCACTTTGAATGAAGAAAAGAACATAAGTACTTTTCTTTCCACATGGAAACCACTTCTGAACTTAATGCGGTCGTGGTCCTTAACTTTATCTGGACCTCCCCCTTTCCAGGATTTTGGTTTTCAGGCGGGCCCTCCCATTGTTGTGTGAGGACAATGTGAGGACTGTCCCTCTACTGTGAGAGGGTAGAGGGACGTAATCATCGGACCCTTCAATTCCAAGACTGCTCTGACCATCGCGGTGAGAGAGTGGTTGGTCACTTAGTGTCATCTTCGGCCCCAAGCAGGTGTGAGAGGCCCGCTTGTGGTGCTGAATTTCTTGGATATTGTTTCCTGGATCTTCTTTTCTTCTCTACTTGGACATTTTATATCTCAATTAACATCTATCACCCTGTTACATGTCGCCATACTTTACCTTAACCCCCTATGAATTGTAATCTAGTGTTATGGGGGCCTACTCGCTACCGGAATTATGGGCCCTCAGGACTGCACCCTTGTCCTTGAGTTGGCCCATTGGGTTGTCGACAGCTTACCTTGATGACGGATCTTGGAATCCCGAGAGGTGGCATGCGGAGACCAAGGGATTAAATTTTAGATTGGGAGCCAAGGGTCGGCTTTTAAAATTTTTAATTCGGTGTTTTAAAGGGATAGGGAGGGGGAGGGGGATGGAGGGGTCTTTCTGCAGCTCGGGGAGCAGCGGGGGTGGGTGGGGGGTGGGGGCCAGTGGAGCTCTGGGGCCTGAGGCGGGGGCCGTGATTCCTAGGGTGGTCGGAATTGCTAGAGGACGTCGAGGCATAGGGCCATATCATGTTATGGGAGTGCGCACCCGACATTTAAGGGCGGTGGCGTGCTCCGACCCTATGGCCTCCTCCCTAGGGGGCAGTGGATTTGGGACCCCTGGGCTTAGGCTGGTGTATTTGAATGCCAGGTCCATAGCTAATAAGTCCCCCCTCCTCCGGGAGATCATCGAGGAGGAGGCTGCCGACCTGGCCTGTATTACTGAGACCTGGTTGGGCCCAGAGGGAGGTGTCCCTCTGGTTGATTTATGCCTGCCAGGTTTTGGTTTGCACGCCACGGGCCCAGGGAAGGGGTGGTGGGGTCGCCGTGGTTATCCGGGAGACCCTGTTTCCAAGGGAGGTCCCTGTGGCAGAGATTGGCGGGAGTGAGACCCTCCTCTTGAGGTGGGGGCCTAGTGGTCGGGTGGGCCTGCTGCTTGCATACCTTTCCCCCAGCTGTGTGGCAGCGGCCCTACCTGGGCTTCTCGATCTCCTCTCGGGGGTGGCGGTGGAGTTCCCGGACCTTATGGTCTTGGGGGACTTCAACTTGCCCTCTCTGGGGGGGACATCAGGTTTAGCCTAGGAATTCATGGCTTCTATGGAGGCCATGGGCCTGACCCATTTGATTCAAGGCCTGACTCATGAGGGGGGAAACACTCTTGACCTAGTTTTTGTCTCTGAACAGTGGCAGAGTGACAGAGGGCAAGTTACTTTTACAGCCTTGCCCGTTCCATGGTCTGATCACTATCTCCTACGGCTGGTCTTCCAACAAGCCGCCCCCCACTGCTGGGATGAGGAGCCACCTAGATGGTTCCGCCCCAGGTGCCTGATGGACCCTGAGAGGTTCCAGGCGGAACTGGGGTTTTTTCCCTCTTCCCTTGCTCACAGCTCTGCCGAGGATCTTCCAGCAACCATTCATTGTATGTTTTAGCCTCCAGTCCCCTCATCATCTTGGTTGCTCTTCTCTGTACTTTTTCTAGAGTCTCAACATCTTTTTTATAATGTGTTGAACAAAACTGGATGCAGGACTCTAGGTGTGGTCTTACTAAGGTTTTATAGAGTTGTATTAGTACTTCCCTTGATTGCATCCCTCTGTTAATAAAACTTAGGATTGCATTAGCTTTTTTGGCTGCTGCTGCACACTGCTGGCTCATATTTAGCTGGTTGTCCACTAAGACTCCAAGATCCCTCTCACAGTTCCTGCTATTGAGCCTGGTTTCACCCAGTCTATATGTGTCCTTTTGGTTTTTCTTGCCTACGTGTAGGACTTTACTTTTCTCTACATTGAATTTCATTTTGTTAGATACCGCCCAGTGTTCTAGTCTGTCAAGATCCATCTGGATCTTGAGCCTATCTTCTTGCGTGTTAGCTATTACTGCCAACTTATTATCATCTGCAAATTTGGTAAGTTCCCCTTCTATTCCCTCATCTAAGTCATTAAAGAAGATATTGAAGAGTACTGGGCCTAAGACAGAACTTTGTGGCAACCCATTGCTTACTTCCCTCCACGTAGACTTAGACCCATTAAGGACTACTCATTGAGTATGGTTTGCCAGCCAGTTGTGAGTCCATCTAGTGGTGGTGCTACCTATTCCACCTTTTTCTAGCTTACTAAGAAGTAGGTTGTGGTCTACTTTGTCGAATGCCTTGCTGAAATCTAAATATATTATGTCCACAGTATTTTGCTGGTCTACTAATTTAGTCACTGTGTTGAAGAATGAAATAAGATTGGTTTGGCATGATCTGTTCTTAACAAACCCATGCTGATTGCTAGTTATTACTTTACTTGTATCTAGATGTTGGCAGATCTGTTTTTTAATTATCTTTTCCAGTATCTTCCCGGGTATTGATGTTAGGCTGATTGGTCTATAGTTTCCTGGGTCTGTTTCTTTTTCCTTTTTTGAAGATGGGAACCACATCAGCTCTTTTCCAGTCCTCTGGTAGTTCCCCAGTGCTCCAGGATTTTTGAAACATATGGTGCAGTGGTTCTTAGATGACTTCTGCCAGCTCCTTTAAAACTCTGGGATGTAATCCATCAGGCCCTGGTGATTTGTGTTCATCAAGATCAGACAGGTGTTCGCTTACTGGTTTTTTTTTTTTGCTTATTTTAACTTTTATTTCTGGTCTGTCTTTTACAGTTATGTTTTTGGTGGGTTGAGCTATAGTTTCTTTTTGTGTGAAGACGGATGCAAAGAACGAGTTAAGAAGTTCTGCTTTCTCTCTGTTGCCTGTTACTTCTTTGCCATCTTCTCTCTTTAGTGGACTGACTGTTTCCTTGATTTTTTTCTTGTTATTTATATATTGGAAGAAACTTTTTTATTATTATCTTTGACTTTTGTTGTAACTCTTTGTTCGTTCTGAGCCTTTGCTATCCTGACTTCGTATTTGCACATTCTGGCTATCAGCTGATATTCTGCCTTAGTTGTATGTCCTTCTTTCCACTTTTTGTACTTGTCCTTTTTTTCTTTCAATTTGCCAGAGAGATCTTTGTGCAGCCATGTTGGTTTCTTCTTGTTTTTCTTAATGGTATTGTGCTGGTCTGCGCTTCTATGATCATACTTTTTAGAGTTTCCCAAGATTCTTGAGTTGTTTTCCCCTTTACGATTTTTATCCAAGTTCTCTCTGAGTTTATTGAAATCAGCTGTTTTACAATCCAAGACTCTGGTGTCATTATGTTCTGTTGCTTGTGCTTGTGTTATGTTGAACTCTAGTATGACATGGTCACTCTCACCTAAGGTTCCTGCAGTTTCAACTCCCTCTATCACTTCTTCTCTGTTTGTAAGAATTAAGTCCAGTATGGCTGTGCCTCTAGTTTCAACCTCTACATTTTGGACAACAAAATTGTCAACAATAATCACTTTAATTTGCTCATCAAAACAATGTTGGATTTATTAAAAGCTAATATTTTGGACTTGATTTGATCCTAAGTATAAAACAACATTCTTCATTGCTTTTTCAGATCAGTTATCAGACTTCTTCAGAGGCTTTAAGTGAGAAAAGTCAATTCCCCTTTTTCCACGAGTTACTCCCCAAAAAAGGATTCCAGTACCCAGCAATTGTCCAACTCCTTCTGCACTTCAGATGGACCCTGATTGGTGTCTTTGCTTCAGACACAGAAAATGGAGAGAAGTTCATGAGAATTTTTACTCCTATGCTTGTCAGGAATGGAATTTGTGTTGTTATATCACAACAATTCTCAACAACTGGACCTACAGCAGCCTTCAGGAAGGCCCTCTCTAAGTGGAGACAAGTCAATGTCTTTGTTCACTTCATGGAATTTGATTCCATTGTGGACAGAATTCTTCCTTTCCATTTAACATTCGAGGATTTGTCAGGACCCACTGAAGGGAAAGTCTGGATCCTCACAAGTTTTTCACAGTATAAACTAAGCAAGCACAGATATTTCAAATATATTCATAGTATTTGGAACTTTAGCTATCTGGTAAAAGAAAGGCCAGGGGATGATGCCTTTGAACCCTATTTCTTTGTGGAAGATGAATTTAAAAATCATTATTTCCACTGTTTTCTTCACAAGCACATCCATTCTGTCAAAGGCCGCAGAAGATGCACACAGAAAGCCCCAGTGGACACCCAATGGAAAAGGAACAGGATCCAGTTCGAAAATGACCCCCATTCATACAGTATCATTGAGACTCTGGCCCAGGCCTTGAATAATGCCTATTCCTCCAGAAAGAGGAGGAGAAGGAAGGAGGACGAAGAGAGGTTGGGGTCTCCAAGGCTGCAGCCGTGGCAGGTATGGGGTCCCAATAGGGGTCCATTCAACTTGGTTCCTTTGGAGAAGGAGCCCAAAGGAGAAGAAGGGGAATCATCTCAATCTGCTTCTCAAGTGCAGGGAAATCATGAAGTCCAGGCAGTTCAAATGAACATAAAGGTTCACCCCAGGCTCTTGCTGCCCACAAGAATCGTAACCACTAACAGTCAAGGGAAACAGGCAGTAGACAAGGGTCAACAGAATTCGGGGGGGCTGGACCCAGATCTCCTGTGGGCAGGGCACAAGACTAATGATGCCTTTGACCCCCTCACTCAGGTTCAGTCTGGTCATCCCCTACCCTACTTGTGCTACAAAAGATCTGCAGATTTGGGCAATCTAATTGTTCAGGGGGAATAGAAGTTAGCTAACAGAACAGACAATTTTGGATATTAAACATGGCTAGTGCTAAAAGGCTGTGTACATAAATAAATACCTGCATGTATGGTTTATAAATAAGATTACAGAATTTTATCATTATGACTTTTTAAGAGCCCCTGAAACCATCTAGCCCAACCCCTCCTCTCTGCAGGAATCCCAGTTAAAGCTTCCCTTACTGTTGGCTGCTCATTCTTTGCATTCAGACAATCCATGAAGAGGAGACTGAACTGCTCTGCTTCACTGCCTCAGCTCTAAAACAGCTCATCCTTTTAGGATATTTTCTCCCTCATTCATCTAAAATCTTCTCTCTTGTAACTGAATTCACTTTTCCCTGATTGACACTTTGGAATAATAGTGAACACATCTTGCGCTCCTCATGTGTAACATGTGTCAGTGGTTGGAAGAGGGCTGCATCCTCCCTTCTCCAACCGAGAGATTGTGTCAGTTGGAAAAGGGGCTCCCAGACTCCTCCTGATCTTCAGTTCTTCTCCTTGTGGTCTTTCCTCCAGGCTAAGAGCAGCTCCTTTGAGCTCTTCCTTGGCTTATTTCTCCTTCCCTGAAGTTCACATAGATTGTTTTGCAAATTCTCCTCCAAGTGTGGTGCCTGCAAGGGGACCTGGTCCTTGAGTTAGGGTCTCCCCAAACCAGAATGTTCACTTCCTAACATCCTTATGGCTACATTTGCCTTCTTCCTTCCTTTCTTTCTTTCTTTCTTTCTTTCTTTCTTTCTTTCTTTCTTTCTTTCTTTCTTTTCTTTCTTTCTTTTCTTTCTTTCTTTCTTTCTTTCTTTCTTTCTTTCTTTCTTTCTTTCTTTCTTTCTTATTTGGACTTGTGTGCCGCCCCATCTCCGGAGACTCAGGGCGGCTCACAACTAAAACAATCAAATAAATAATTAAAAAAGAATTAAACAGATCACAAGCCCAGAATAGTAAATCTAAAATTTAAGATAATTTAACCCCCCCCCCCAGGGAGGGGTCACAGCCTGGATTGATCGAACAGCCAGGTCTTCAAATCATGGCGGAAGGTGCGGAGGTCAGGTCTTTCCATGAGCCTCACCAGCTGACTCTGATTCCGTTTCTAGTTGCCTACGATTTTTAGACCATTTTCACAAACATACATATCAACTTTAGTATCCGTCATTTTCTTCCAGTACATCATTCATGTTCTTATATGAGACTCTATTGTTAGTCAAGTCCTAGTTGCTAAAAATCAGAAATTTTTCTACTGCTTTTTACTTGTGTGCTAATCATAAATATTGTTTCTGGAAACTTGATGTTCCTTTTATTAAATTTTATTTTATTCAAAAAGGTAACATACAAGTTTTGGAAAATAAAACTACTACAAAGACAAGACAAAACAAGACAAAACATTTTTTAAATTGTGCATTAAAAGCAGACAAAACACGCATATTGTCCTCCCAGTTGACTATAATACAGCAATAATAGTTTCTCCCCCGTGCAAAATAGGCTCACAATTATAAAGTACACATCTATTTGCAATTATCTGACTTGTCATCTATCTGCTGTATATAAAAAATGTAGTTAACAGGCAATCCAACAGTAAAATTAAATTTCAAAACTTCAAAATTGTTTGTTATCTGCTATTCTATTTAACACAGAAAATTGACAGGGGCTTCTTATCTACCACAGACCACCACAATCATTACCTCTGATCCATCCAGAATCTGTCCAGGGTTAAACATCTTTGTTTGATTCTTAATAATAATGAATTAGTTAAAAAAAATTTACTAAGATCTTTCCCAACAATTACTTTCCATTCCCCAAAGTCTTGGACCTCCTGTAAATTGCAAAACGACACCTCTTAAGACTTGTTTTCCAGTTAAGTGTGACAAGTCCATTCCCCCATCTCCCTCAATCTTCTGGAAAGAATCCATTTCATCCGTCATCCATTCTGTTAAGTTTGCATGAAGAGTCAGACGCGAGGAGTTCCAGCAAAAGACTTTATTAATGACAACAGCTCGAATGGACCCGTCCGGGTAAGGCTACGGCTGCTTCTTATAGCCGGCAGCCGTAGCTGCTAGCCAATGGGAGTGCAGGGTTTCTTCCCGCACTATTTAAACCAATACCATTTGACATTTTACAAGACCAATTCAAATAAACCAATAACATTTAAACCTACATACATAACACCCCTCCCACTAGGTTCAGTCCATACCAAACCCCAACCTATCTAATGTATTCCTTAAATAGGTGGGGCTCTTACGTGTGCGTTGAGACCTTCGTGGTTCAGAATCTTTATTGTTCTCACCCAGTGAGAGGGAAATGTGTCTGCTGACATTTCCCTGTTAGGACTTCCTGTGAAAGAAGACCCTGTTAGACTGTTAGAATCTGGTCTCTCCTCCCAACCCATCTCCATTCCAATGTCAACACCCAAATCTGGTAGTGATGTACAATCTTCCACTTCTAAGGATGGATCTAGGCATTGTGACAGGGTTCGGATGGTTCCTGTCGTAATGACTCTACTTCTAAGGATGGATCTTGGCATTGTGACAGGGTTCGGGATGGTTCCTGCCGCAATGGCTCGTTACACAAGGGGTTGATTCCTGTTTGCTGATATTCCTCCTGTTCCTCCCCTTCCCCTAGAAGAGACATCAGGTGAGGGACCTAGAGAGAGACAGGGGCGATGTTCTGAGTGAACCGGGATCTAAGTTGGTCAATGTGCCTGCTCCAGAGGAGGCCATCCTCTGTTTGAACCTGTAAGAAAGAGGGCCAGTGATGTGAGTTATTTCAGCAGGAATCCACAAAGGTTCACCTGTAAGGTTCCTAGCATAGACAGAATCTCCCACTGAAAGAACGAACTTTGGAAGTGGAATCCAGTGGTGTATTGGGTGCATAAGTGGGATGAAGTCGGTCAAGGGAAGACCTAAGTTTCCTGCCCATTAACAACTCTGCTGGGGACAAGTTAGTTGATGGGCTAGGAGTGATGCTGAACACTAAGAAGCTTTTCAAGCTTCTCAGAGATGTCCCCAGGACCCAGCTGCTGAAGCTTTTCTTTGGTAAAGCGTACCATCGTTCAGCCCGGCCGTTGGCCGAAGGGTGCCAGGGGCTGTAAGGGCATGTCTGATGCCCTGTTGAGCTAGAAAGGATTCAAAAATGTTAGACGTGAATTGAGGGCCATTGTCAGAGACAAGGACATCTGGTAACCCATGGGTTACAAAGAGCTTTTGAGCTGCTTGATAACAGCCTCAGTAGTAGTAGAAGTCATGAGAATAACCTCTAGCCATTTGGAGTATGCATCAACAATTACTAGAAACGTGTGCCCTCTTGTAGGACCTGCAAAATCAATGTGGATTCTAGACCATGGGCCCCTAGGACATTCCCATTCCTGTGTGGGGGTGAGGTGGGGCAGGCCTGACTACCTGGCAATTGGGACAAGATGCAACCCAGTTTTCAACCATTTTGTCAATACCTGGCCACCATACATAACTCCTGGCCAAACCTTTCATCCTTACAATCCCAGGATGACCCTCATGTAACATTTCCAAAACCTCCTTTTGCAGTTTTGCAGGAATAACCACCCTGTTACCCCACAAAATACATCCTCTTAATACAGATAATTCAGTTTGCCTGGATTTGAAAGGTTGAGCAAAGTGAGGTAGATCTTGAAGAGGCCAACCTTTCTTAATCCAGCCCATAACAGGTGCCAACACAGCATCTTTGGCAGATTCTCTGGCAATCTCAGCAGCATGGACTGGAAGCTTAGCAACGGTCTCCAGGAAAAAGGTGTGAGTCTCAAGTTCACAGTCTTCCTTGTGGCAAGGTAGTGGGCAACGACTCAGTGCATCAGCATGTCCAATGTCCTTGCCAGGCCTGTGAATCAGTTTGTAGGAGTAGGCTGCAAGAAATTCAGTCCACCTCAGCATTCTTGGTGACAGGATAATAGGTGTAGGTTTGTCTCCTGCCCGATGCCAAGCAAAGGTTTGTGATCTGTAACAATGGTGAATGACCTGCCATACAGATATTCATGAAATTTCTTAACAGCTGCTACAACTGCTAAAGCCTCCTTGTCCAATTGGCTGTAGTTCCTCTCTGCTTTGGACAGCGTGCGAGAGTAGAATGCAATTGGGGCTTCCCGCCATTGGGAAGCCTATGGCTCAAAACCCCTCCCACTCCAAAAGGGGATGCATCACAAGTCAGAACAACAGGTAAATTCTCAGAGAATTGAATCAACACAGCATCAGACGTGATTAGTCTCTTAATACTGTTAAATGCTGACTGTTCCTTCCGCCCCAGATCCAAGCAGCCTTCTTATCAAGTAAACGATGTAAGGGTTCAGCAATAGATGCTTTGTGAGGTATAAACATGTGATAAAAGTTAATAAGGCCAAGGAAGGCTTGCAGATCTGACTTGCAACGAGGTTTAGGGGCTTCCTTGATCGCTTTAACCTTGGCATCAGTGGGGTGGATGCCCTGTTTATCAATCATGTACCCCAGAATTCAACTCTGTCTGTTTTGAGAGTGCATTTGTCTTCCTTGACTTTCAAACCTGCTTTTCTGAATCTGGTAAGGACTTCTCTGAGTCTCTCTGAAGCTGAGTGTCATTTTCAGCAGAGATTAACACATCATCAAAATAAGGCACTACCCCAGGCAGTCCTTGCAACATTCTTTCCATAAGACTTTGAAAAATGCCTGGTGCCACGCTTACTCCAAATTGTAGTCTTTTACATTTGAAGGCACCTCTATGAGTCACAATTGTTTGTGCCTCTGCAGTGGCATCATCAACTGTTAATTGTTGATATGCCTGAGCTAAGTCCAGTTTAGCAAATACTGTACCCCTGCCAAGGGAATGGAGCAGATGATGCACAACAGGTACAGGGTATCGCTCTGCTGCAGCGCATGGTTAAGTGTCCCCTTGTAGTCACCACAGATTCTCACTGACCCATCAGCCTTGACTGGTGTGACTATGGGTGTTTCCCATCTGGAGTGGTCAGTAGGTTCCAAAACCCCTTGGGCGATGAGCTTATCTAATTGTGCATCAATTTTTCCTTTAAAGCAAATGGAACCCTCCTGGGCTTTAAACGAATTGGGGCACCTTGGGGTCTAAACTGAAAGCAAAGGGGTCCCATATACTTGCCCAGTCCTTCGCTGAAGACCTCTGGAAACTCAGACTTCAAGGACTCTTCCCAGTCAGAACTGCTCACGTGATGGATGCCAGTCACCTCGATGCCAAGTGGCTTGAACCACTCAAGTCCCAGCAAACTTGGGCGATCCTTGTCCACGATGGTCAGTGGCAACGTTTGGTGTGGCCTTTAAACTGCACGTTGAATTCCCTCGCTCCAACTACTGGAATCTTGTTCCCTTGGTAGTCTTTGAGGGTCAGTGCTTGCTTCTGGAAATGTTTTTCTGAATTCTTGGAAAGAGTCTGTGTATAGTGTCCCATGACACCATAGATAAATAAGAGCCTGAGTCCACTTCCATGTGGCACGGTCTCCCTTCAATAAACACCTTCACATGTACTTTTCTGCTATTTAAATGTGAAGACTGACCAATGGATATTGTTTGGTGAGTTTCACTCTTGCCATTTGCTTTTGGATTTCGCCCCATTTTTCCAATTAAATTGTTGGGCTTAAAATCTTCCTCAGGAAATTTCTTCCTGAATGGTGGAGTTCTGGATGATTTGCAGACTCTGGCTATATGGCCCGTTTCTCACAACGTAGGCAAATGGAGTCAAAGAACTTGCATTCAGTGCGGGGTGGCCCCCACAGCCTCTGCAAACGAATCCTTGCCTGTTTTTCTCAGAGTCTTTTCTTTTCTTCTCCATTCTGAGCTTAAAATCCCTCTTCCTCACTGCTATCCGAATCAGAGTCTATTTGTTTGCAATGAGTTGTTGAGGATTTTTCCCCATCAGAATGGCTTGAGGCCTGGCTCGAGGCCTTGTTAATCTTTTCATGGCGCAGCTGAGGACTTGGTGGCTTCTGCTGAAACAGCCTCTTCAATAGCCTCTTTAAGCGATTTTTGGTTTCATTAACAGTTTGCTTTGTAAGATCTTATCTTTAAGGCCCAAAACAAACCGATCCGCGCATGGCCTCTTCGTTGGTAAAGTCACAAGCACCCCAATGTCCCTTAACTTGCCACGAAGTCATTAACACTCTCGCTATCCCCTTGATCCCGACGGTAAAATTAGTTGTCTCTTAATGAGGCACGATACTTGTGGAATAATGGGCTCTTAAAAGTCTTTCTAATTGGGCCATTCTATTACCTTCAATTCTGCTGCTCCCGCCAAGCGCCTTATTTTTGAAGACTGCGGACGCGAGTGTGTGAGAAAGACCGCCCTCTTCCGTCTCTCGGGATGCCGGCGGCGAGTCGTTCCAGGAACATGTGGAACCGGTCTCATACGATTCCCAGTCTTCGTCGCCGGATCGAACGGTGCTGGGGGGTGTTCAGCGCAGCCATCTCGCTCAGTTGCTTGTTCGTCGCGTCGTCTTCTCTTCAGGGAAATCCCATCCTGTCGCCAGTGTTAAGTTTGCATGTTGAAGAGTCAGGCAGGAGTTCCAGCAAAAGACTTTATTAATGACAACAGCTCGAATGGACCCGTCCGGGTAAGGCTACGGCTGCTTCTTATAGCGGCAGCCGTGGCTAGCCAATGGGAGTGCAGGGTTTCTTCCACACTATTTAAACCAATACCATTTGACATTTTACAAGACCAATTCAAATAAACCAATAACATTTAAACCTACATACATACACATTCAAGTCCTGTGAGTCTTCAGGGTCCATTTTTACAAAGTCAGCTTATTGCCCCCAACAATCTTGGGTCCTCAGTTTACCTAGGATGGAAGGCTGAGGTGATCAGCCTTATATGAGCCTGGTGGGATTGAGGCCTGCACTGCTGCAATAGTTACAGGCAGCTGGAACAAGTGCTGAGCTATTATCAGCCTGCACCACCAAGGCCCTTCTAATTTCCACTAGACTCACAGAGCTACTTGGCCTGTTTTTGGTCTTTTTGACAGCCCACACACACCCTTCTAAGCCTTTTATTCTTTGATTCTGTGGGATCTGCTGGAGCAGGGTTATTGTTGGACTGAATGACCTCAGTCCCTTGGAGGCCAGCCCTATTGCTGTTAACTGCCCAGGTCTTCTGAGAACCAGGGTTCATGTCCTTTTAACCCTCTCATTTTTTCTCACTCACTCCCTCCATGTATTTATCTATCATCCATAAATATCTCATTTGTTATCTCATCTCTCCTCCCTCTCTCTCTCTCTCTCTCTCCTCTTAACAACAACAACAACAACAACCTCTAGCAACTCTTCCTTTTCAGCTAATTTGTTCTTTCTTTTCATGCTTCCTTTTTTTCTCCTTTCTTTCTCTTCTTTCCTTCTTTCTCTTCTTTTCATTCTTCTTCTTCTTCTTTATATCTTCTTTCTTCTTTCTTCTATCTTCTTTCTCTTCCCCTCTCTTTCTCTCTTCTCTCTCTTTCTTTCTTATTGTTTCTTGTTCTCCTCTCTCCTTTAGCTAAAGCCCACCTGAAACACACACACATACACACACACCCAGGGTGGGATTCTCCCTTTGGCCCTGTTCTATTGTACTCTCTCTCAGAGAATAAGCCTGCAGGCACAGAAGTCGTGTTTTTTAAATTTTTTGTGCAGGATCTTCAAAAAAAAATACATGCAATCAACAGAAACAAACGAGGCAGCTTAGAAACAAGAGGATGCTCATAGCAACCCCAGTTCTACAGTATCATGAATAAGAACAGCCCAGAAGAAAGGCAATAGCAGGCAGGCAGGCAGGCAGGCAGGCAGGCAGGCAGGCAGGAGGGAGGGAGGCAGAAGGAAGGAAGGAAGGAAGGAAAGAAGGAAGGAAGGAAGGAAGGAAGGAAGGAAGGAAGGAAGGACCCTGAGGGCTGCAGAATCATGCAGCCTTTAACATTTCAGATTGGTGACCCTTGCTAGATTAACTGATGCTTCTTATGTATCTGCAGTACATGAGTTTCAGTCCCAAAAGATGCTCCTTCTCCCCTGGGCCAACCTTCAATTCTGGATGAATACTTCTGTACCCTTTCACTTAGATCCATTTGCACCATTTAAAATTTCCAGCTAGTCTCACTCACCTCACAAGATATCCTAAGGAAATCACCAGATTTAGGAAAGGTCACATGCCACCCAGAAGGCAGTAAATCAGTGCCAAGCTTGCATCCTGCCTCTTGGAAGTATACCCCAAAGGACCGTGCCAGATAGTACTAAAGCAGTGAAGGAAGACCCCCTCCCCAAATAGAAAAAGAAACCATGAGGCAAGAAAAAATTCAAACACAATACAAATAATTAAATCACAACAGTAGATGTGTTACTTGTTGAAGCTGATTAGAGAAAATTATCCCATCAATAAACACAGGATTAAATTTCACCAAGCACAGAGTTAAGCTTACCAAAAACAGTTTTAGAGCAAAACAAAACTCAGAAAGGGTATATAAACTCACGTTTGAATGTCAATTCTTCTAGCTACCCAAGAAGCCTTGCTGAATGTCATTCATCTTGGTTCCCTGTCACTAAAAGCTTTGCTTCATTATTCAATGATTTCTTCAAAGTGCTGATTGTCCTGGGAAGTATTTCCTCCCAACAGTTAGTGTAGAAATTTTAAAACAACCCTTCCTCTTTAAGAAAGCCAAGCCTCACAAGCTCTGGAGACAGCAAGTCTAAGCTGTCTGCCAAGAATGTAATAAGGCTGGAAAAAAACAAATGGATTTTCCAGACTGCTTATAAAGTTAACAAGGGATTCTAGAGAACTGGATAGTACTGGTAGAATCCCACCCCTGCTCTCCAGCCATCTCCACACAGCCTGCCTTCCAACCAGACTCCTCCTTCAGGGGTGCCAGCAGCAAATTACGTTACACTCCATCCCACCATCCATCCATCCAATCCATCCAATTCAACAATTGTTGCTCGTTTCTGATTATCACCTTTAAGTTGATTTAAAGCCATTGTTATTTTATCAAACTTTTAAAATAAAGCTTCAAACAAGACTTTGAAGTTTAAAAAAATTATATTTTTTAAATCACATCAAATTAGCTTACTCTAAGATCGTATTAATTGCCGTATTAATGGCAATGTAGAAAAATTGAAGACTAATGGCAAAGTGTTATCCATCACCTTCAGGTTTCATAGGAGAGATTTAAAAAGATTCAAAATTTTTGAGTATCATTTTGAAGACAGCTTTTATCCACTTAGTCATCACACCATCCCTCAGGTCTATAATCACATCACAAAATAGTTTGTTTCACTTATAAAGCTAATGGCAGTATTTGTATCCTGATTAAGCCTATTTGGAGATTAGACAATTGTAGAAGAAAGATTCAATGTGGGATAAGAAACCAAGTTTTCTCCTCCTGAAATTCCTGGATGTTCCCATTCTAGTTTAATCCCTTTCTGGAGAAGAATGAATTTTGGAATATTTCTGACGAAACTCTACTTGGACCAAAATGGAGAGATAACAGCAGATGTGGGGATCAATGGTTTCTTGTTTCTTCCCAAGGAGGATCTCAGGGAAGAGATTCTGGCATATTTTGAAAGACAGAACTTTCTATCGAACAAGATGCTCTTTCACAGCCAAAGTTTCTTAATAAGGTGGGAGAAATTTTGGTGTCTTTTCTCTGTTTTCCAAAGCCTGAGGTCCCATTTCCAGTGGGCCAAGCCTAGAGTCTCCAGGGTGGTTGGCCTTCCATGCAAGTTGGGGTCTTCTAATGGAAGTTCTTCAAGAGACAGGACCTCAGTGGAATGGCTTTGCAATGAAATCTTTCAAGATCTTACTGGTCAGAGGTTTCTTTCTTCATCACAGTTTAATTTTATTAAAAAATCTAAGGAATAAAAGTTTCCTAAAACTTTTACAGTAAACTTTATTCTCAGTTTTAATATGAATATATCATCATACTTAATCTTTTTCAATTCCATCCCTATAGACTTTATTAAACAGAAAGTACTTTTTCTAATGTTAAATTCAAAAGCAAAAGTGGGGAACTAAATGAAGGATCTGCCGGTTGTTCTACCTCCTGCATCTGTTTAAAAGTAGTCAGAGATTTCTTATTTACCTCAGTGAAGACCAGAGGTTACTGGTCTAATGTCCATTTCTCCCTCCAATTTCCATGGATGGAGAGACCTAACATATTTTCTTTGTTCCTATTTTTTTTCTGCTCAGTCCTTTCCTCAGTCCAGATGTGTGGAAAGTTGTCCTCCTGGATTTGTCAAGAGGGCTCAAAAAGGAGAGCCAGGTTGCTGCTACGACTGCATTCCTTGTCCAGAGGGGACTTTCTCCACTCAAGAAGGTGGGTGATACTGAGGAAAATTGGAGGCCTTGTGGAACTGGATCCATCCAGAACATTGTCATGAAAGTGAAAGTTACACCCCTCCTGCGTGAGCTGCACTGGTTACCACTTGTCCCCCGGGTGAGATTTAAGGTGCTGGTACTGACCTATAAAGCCCTACATGGCTTAGGACTGGGGTATTTGCAGGAGACCCTGCTGCCAGTAATGACTTCCCAACGTCCCATGTGCTCCCATAGGCAGGGCCTTCTTGGAGTGCTGTCGGCCAGACAATGTAGGCTGGTGACCCCTAGGGTAGGGCCTTCTCTGTGGGAGCACCCACCCTGTGGAATCAGCTGCCCCTGGAGCTTTGGTGCCCCTTGACCTCCCAAACTTCGTTGTGGCGGAAAACATGGCTTCTCCAACTTGCTGACCTGGACTGATGGGGAGATGGGCTTTTACTGACAGCTTTTATTAATTTTAACTGGTTATTGGGATTTCAAATTTAATTGCTTTTAATATATGTATTATATTTTTTATCATTGTGAGCTCCTTGAGTCCTTCGGGGAATAGGGCGGCATAGAAATCCCATCAAATAAATAAATAAATAAATAAATAAATAAATAAATAAATACTTTTGGAAAATGCCCAAGGTATCAGCTGTTATTCAAAGAAGGTATTTCTTGTAATATAAAGGCACAAAATATTAAAGTAACATTGCATTTTCGCTTCTCAGATACAGAAAAATGCACCAAGTGTCCAGATGAAAAATATCCAAATAAGAACAGAGTCCAATGTATCCCCAAAGTTATAACCTTCCTGTCTTATGAAGAACTTATGGGCATCATGCTGGTCTCTTTTGCCCTGCTCTTCTTCCTAACCACAGGCATTGTTTTAATCATCTTCATTAAATACCAAGAAACTCCTCTTGTCTACCTCTTGTCAAAGCCAACAACCGGGACCTCTCCTACATCCTCCTGGTCTCCCTCCTGCTTTGCTTCTTGTCTTCTTCTCTCTTCATTGGTCAACCAAGGAAAGCCACCTGCCTTCTCCGACAAATGGTCTTCAGCCTCATCTTCTCTGTCACTGTTTCTTCTCTCTTGGCCAAAACCATCACTGTGGTGCTGGCTTTCCTGGCCACAAAACCAGGAAACCAAATGAAGAGAT
>CM019149.1:1126245-1171464 GCA_009733165.1 Naja naja
TTTCCCAACAATTACTTTCCATTCCCAAAAGTCTTGGACCTCCTGTAAATTGCAAAAGCGACACCTCTTAAGACTTGTTTTCCAGTTAAGTGGACAAGTCCATTCCCCATCTCCCTCATCTTCTGGAAAGAATCCATTCATCCGTCATTCACATTATGTTAAGTTTGCATGAAGAGTCAGACGGAGGAGTTCCAGCAAAGACTTTATTAATGACAACAGCTCGAATGGACCCGTCCGGGTAAGGCTACGGCTGCTCTTATAGCCGGCAGCCGTAGCTGCTAGCCAATGGGAGTGCAGGGTTTCTTCCCGCACTATTTAAACCAATACCATTTGACATTTACAAGACCAATTCAAATAAACCAATAACATTTAAACCTACATACATAACACCCCTCCCACTAGGTTCAGTCCATACCAAACCCAACCTATCTAATGTATTCCCTAAATAGGTGGGGCTTACGTGTACGTTGAGACCTTCGTGGTTCAGAATCTTTATTGTTCTCACCCAGTGAGAGGGAAATGTGTCTGCTGACATTTCCCTGTTAGGACTTCCTGTGAAAGAAGACCCTGTTAGACTGTTAGAATCTGGTCTCTCCTCCCAACCCTCTCCATTCCAATGTCAACACCCCAAATCTGGTAGTGATGTACAATCTTCCACTTCTAAGGATGGATCTAGGCATTGTGACAGGGTTCGGGATGGTTCCTGTCGTAATGACTCTACTTCTAAGGATGGATCTTGGCATTGTGACAGGGTTCGGGATGGTTCCTGCCGCAATGGCTCGTTACACAAGGGGTTGATTCCTGTTTGCTGATATTCCTCCTGTTCCTCCCCTTCCCCCCTAGAAGAGACATCAGGTGAGGGACCTAGAGAGAGACAGGGGCGATGTTCTGAGAGTGAACGGGATCTAAGTTGGTCAATGTGCCTGCTCCAGAGGAGGCCATCCTCTGTTTGAACCCTGTAAGAAAGAGGGCCAGTGATGTGAGTTATTTCAGCAGGAATCCACAAAGGTTCACCTGTAGGTTCCTAGCATAGACAGAATCTCCCACACTGAAAGAACGAACTTTGGAAGTGGAATCCAGTGGTGTATTGGGTGCATAAGTGGGATGAAGTCGGTCAAGGGAAGACCTAAGTTTCCTGCCCATTAACAACTCTGCTGGGGACAAGTTAGTTGATGGGCTAGGAGTGATGTGCTGAACACTAAGAAGCTTTTCAAGCTTCTCAGAGATGTCCCCAGGACCCAGCTGCTGAAGCTTTTCTTTGGTAAAGCGTACCATACGTTCAGCCCGGCCGTTGGCCGAAGGGTGCCCAGGGGCTGTAAGGGCATGTCTGATGCCCTGTTGAGCTAGAAAGGATTCAAAAATGTTAGACGTGAATTGAGGGCCATTGTCAGAGACAAGGACATCTGGTAACCCATGGGTTACAAAGAGCTTTTGAGCTGCTTGATAACAGCCTCAGTAGTAGTAGAAGTCATGAGAATAACCTCTAGCCATTTGGAGTATGCATCAACAATTACTAGAAAACGTGTGCCCTCTTGTAGGACCTGCAAAATCAATGTGGATTCTAGACCATGGGCCCCTAGGACATTCCATTCCTGTGTGGGGGCGTGAGGTGGGGCAGGCCTGACTACCTGGCAATTGGGACAAGATGCAACCCAGTTTTCAACCATTTTGTCAATACCTGGCCACCATACATAACTCCTGGCCAAACCTTTCATCCTTACAATCCCAGGATGACCCTCATGTAACATTTCCAAAACCTCCTTTTGCAGTTTTGCAGGAATAACCACCCTGTTACCCCACAAAATACATCCTCTTAATACAGATAATTCAGTTTGCCTGGATTTGAAAGGTTGAGCAAAGTGAGGTAGATCTTGAAGAGGCCAACCTTTCTTAATCCAGCCCATAACAGGTGCCAACACAGCATCTTTGGCAGATTCTCTGGCAATCTCAGCAGCATGGACTGGAAGCTTAGCAACGGTCTCCAGGAAAAAGGTGTGAGTCTCAAGTTCACAGTCTTCCTTGTGGCAAGGTAGTGGGCAACGACTCAGTGCATCAGCATGTCCAATGTCCTTGCCAGGCCTGTGAATCAGTTTGTAGGAGTAGGCTGCAAGAAATTCAGTCCACCTCAGCATTCTTGGTGACAGGATAATAGGTGTAGGTTTGTCTCCTGCCACGATGCCAAGCAAAGGTTTGTGATCTGTAACAATGGTGAATGACCTGCCATACAGATATTCATGAAATTTCTTAACAGCTGCTACAACTGCTAAAGCCTCCTTGTCCAATTGGCTGTAGTTCCTCTCTGCTTTGGACAGCGTGCGAGAGTAGAATGCAATTGGGGCTTCCCGGCCATTGGGAAGCCTATGGCTCAAAACCCCTCCCACTCCAAAAGGGGATGCATCACAAGTCAGAACAACAGGTAAATTCTCAGAGAATTGAATCAACACAGCATCAGACGTGATTAGTCTCTTAATACTGTTAAATGCTGACTGTTCCTTCCGCCCCCAGATCCAAGCAGCCTTCTTATCAAGTAAACGATGTAAGGGTTCAGCAATAGATGCTTTGTGAGGTATAAACATGTGATAAAAGTTAATAAGGCCAAGGAAGGCTTGCAGATCTGACTTGCAACGAGGTTTAGGGGCTTCCTTGATCGCTTTAACCTTGGCATCAGTGGGGTGGATGCCCTGTTTATCAATCATGTACCCCAGGAATTCAACTCTGTCTGTTTTGAGAGTGCATTTGTCTTCATTGACTTTCAAACCTGACTTTCTGAATCTGGTAAGGACTTCTCTGAGTCTCTCTTGAAGCTGAGTGTCATTTTCAGCAGAGATTAACACATCATCAAAATAAGGCACTACCCCAGGCAGTCCTTGCAACATTCTTTCCATAAGACTTTGAAAAAGCCTGGTGCCACGCTTACTCCAAATTGTAGTCTTTACATTTGAAGGCACCTCTATGAGTCACAATTGTTTGTGCCTCTGCAGTGGCATCATCAACTGTTAATTGTTGATATGCCTGAGCTAAGTCCAGTTTAGCAAATACTGTACCCCTGCCAAGGGAATGGAGCAGATGATGCACAACAGGTACAGGGTATATGCGCTCTGCTGCAGCGCATGGTTAAGTGTCCCCTTGTAGTCACCACAGATTCTCACTGACCCATCAGCCTTGACTGGTGTGACTATGGGTGTTTCCATCTGGAGTGGTCAGTAGGTTCCAAAACCCCTTGGGGATGAGCTTATCTAATTGTGCATCAATTTTTCCTTTAAAGCAAATGGAACCCTCCTGGGCTTTAAACGAATTGGGGGCACCTTGGGGTCTAAACTGAAAGCAAAGGGGTCCCCATATACTTGCCCAGTCCTTCGCTGAAGACCTCTGGAAACTCAGACTTCAAGGACTCTTCCCAGTCAGAACTGCTCACGGATGGATGCCAGTCACCTCGATGCCAAGTGGCTTGAACCACTCAAGTCCCAGCAAACTTGGGCGGATCCTTGTCCACGATGGTCAGTGGCAAACGTTTGGTGTGGCCTTTAAACTGCACGTGAATTCCTCGCTCCCAACTACTGGAATCTTGTTCCCTTGGTAGTCTTTGAGGGTCAGTGCTTGCTTCTGGAAATGTTTTTTTGAATTCTTGGAAAGAGTCTGTGTATAGTGTCCCATGACACCATAGATAAATAAGAGCCTGAGTCCACTTCCATGTGGCACGGTTCTCCCTTCAATAAACACCTTCACATGTACTTTTCTGCTATTTAAATGTGAAGAACTGACCAATGGATATTGTTGGTGAGTTTCACTCTTGCCATTTGCTTTTGATTTAGCCCATTTTTCCAATTAAATTGTTGGGCTTAAAATCTTCCTCAGGAAATTTCTTCCTGAATGGTGGAGTTCTGGATGATTTGCAGACTCTGGCTATATGGGCCCGTTTCTCACAACGTAGGCAAATGGAGTCAAAGAACTTGCATTCAGTGCGGGGTGGCCCCCCCACAGCCTCTGCAAACGAATCCTTGCCTGTTTTCTCAGAGTCTTTCTTTTCTTCTCCATTCTGAGCTTAAAAATCCCTCTTCTTCCTCACTGCTATCCGAATCAGAGTCTATTTGTTTGCAATGAGTTGTTGAGGATTTTTCCCCATCAGAATGGCTTGAGGCCTGGCTCGAGGCCTTGTTAATCTTTTTCATGGCGGCCGCAGCTGAGGACTTGGTGGCTTCTGCTGAAACAGCTCTTCAATAGCTCTTTAAACGTGATTTTTGGTTTCATTAACAGTTTGCTTTGTAAGATCTTATCTTTAAGGCCCAAAACAAACGATCACGCATGGCCTCTTCTACGTTGGTAAAGTCACAAGCACCCCCAATGTCCCTTAAGCTTGCACGAAGTCATTAACACTCTCGCTATCCCCTTGATCCCGACGGTAAAATTCGTGTCTCTTAATGAGGCACGATACTTGTGGGGCGTAATGGGCTCTTAAAAGTCTTTCTAATTCGGGCCATTCTATTACCTTCAATTCTGCTGCTCCCGCCACGCCTTCGCCATTTTGAAGACTGCCGGACCGCAGGTGTGAGAGAAAGACCGCCCTCTTCCGTCTCTCGGGGATGCCGGCGAGATCGTTCCCTTCCAGGAACATGTGGAACCGGTCTGCATACGATTCCCAGTCTTCCGTCGCCGGATCGAACGGTGCTGGGGGGGTGTTCAGCGCAGCCATCTCGCTCAGTTGCTTGTTCGTCGCGTCGTCTTCTCTTCAGGGAAATCCCATCCTCGTCGCCAGTGTTAAGTTTGCATGAAGAGTCAGACGCGAGGAGTTCCAGCAAAAGACTTTATTAATGACAACAGCTCGAATGGACCCGTCCGGGTAAGGCTACGGCTGCTTCTTATAGCCGGCAGCCGTAGCTGCTAGCCAATGGGAGTGCAGGGTTTCTTCCCGCACTATTTAAACCAATACCATTTGACATTTTACAAGACCAATTCAAATAAACCAATAACATTTAAACCTACATACATAACACATTCCGTCCACTGTGAGTCTTCAGGGTCCATTTTTACAAAGTCAGCTTATTGCCCCCAACAATCTTGGGTCCTCAGTTTACCTACCCCAAGAGGATGGAAGGCTGAGTCAACCTTGAGCCTGGTGGGATTCGAGCCTGCAATAGTTACAGGCAGCTGGAACTAAGTGCTAGGCTATTATCAGCCTGCACCACCAAGGCCCTTCTAATTTACGACTGAACTCCACAGAGCTACTTGGCCTGTTTTTGGTCTTTTGACAGCCACACACACACCCTTCTAAGCCTTTTATTCTTTGATTCTGTAAGGATCTCCTGCTGGAGCAGGGTGTTGGACTAGATGACCTCCGAGATCCCTTGGAGGCCAGCCCTATATTGCTGTGCTGCTTCCAAGTCTTCTGAAACCAGGGTTCATGTCCTTTCTTCCTCTCATTTTTTTCTCCCTCCCTCCCTCCATGTATTTATCTATCCATCCATAATATATCTCATTTATTATCTCCTCTCTCCCTCCCTCTCTCTCTCTCTCTCTCTCTTTCTTTCTTTCTTTTTCTTTCTTTCCTCCTTTCTGCCCCTTCCTTCCATCCCCTTTTCTTCTTTTCACTTCCTTTCTCTCTCCCTTTTTCTTTCTTTCCCCTTTTCTTCTGTCTTTTGTATGTATCTTCTTCTCTTTCTCTCTTCCCTCCCTCTCCCTCTTTCTCTCTCTCTCTCTTTCTGTCTGTTCCTCCTTCCCTCTCTCCTTGTAAAGCTAGGAAGCCCACCTGAAACACACACATACACACACACCCAGGGGTGGGATTCTCCCTATTTGGCCCTGTTCTATTGTACTCTGTCTCTCAGAGAATAAGCCTGCAGGCACGAATCGTGTTTTTTAAATTTTGTGCAGGATCTTCAAAAAAAATACATGCAATCAACAGAAACAAACGAGGCAGCTTAGAAACAAGAGGATGCTCATAGCAACCCCAGTTCTACAGTATCATAGAATAAGAACAGCCCAGAAGAAAGGCAATAGCAGGCAGGCAGGCAGGCAGGCAGGCAGGCAGGCAGGGAGGGAGGGAGGCAGGAAGGAAGGAAGGAAGGAAGGAAGGAAGGAAGGAAGGAAGGAAGGAAGGAAGGAAGGAAGGACCCTACTGAGGGCTGCAGAATCATGCAGCCTTTAACATTTCAGATTGGTGACCCTTGCTAGACCCAACTGATGCTTCTTATTGTATCTGCAGTACATGAGTTTCAGTCCCAAAGATGCTCCTTCTCCCCTGGAGCCCAACCTTCAATTCTGGATGAATACTTCTGTACCCTTTCACTTAGATCCATTTGCACCATTTAAAAATTACCAGCTAGTCTCACTCACCTCACAAGATATCCTAAGGAAATCACCCAGATTTAAGGAAAGGTCACATGCCACCCAGAAAGGCAGTAAAAAAATCAGTGCCAAGCTTGCATCCTGCCTCTTGGAAGTATACCCCAAAAGGACCGTGCCAGATAGTACTAAAGCAGTGAAGGAAGACCCCCTCCCCAAATAGAAAAAGAAACCATGAGGCAAGAAAAAAATTCAAACACAATACAAATAATTAAATCACAACAGTAGATGTTACTTGTTGAAGCTGATTAGAGAAAATTATCCCATCAATAAACACAGGATTAAATTTCACCAAGCACAGAGTTAAGCTTCACCAAAAACCAGTTTTAGAGCAAAACTCAGAAAGGGTATATAAACTCACGTTTGAATGTCAATTCTTCTAGCTACCCAAGAAGCCTTGCTGAATGTCATTCATCTTGGTTCCCTGTCACTAAAAGCTTTGCTTCATTATTCAATGATTTCTTCAAAGTGCTGATTGTCCTGGGAAGTATTTCCTCCCAACAGTTAGTGTAGAAATTTTAAAACAACCCTTCCTCTTTAAGAAAGCCAAGCCTCACAAGCTCTGGAGACAGCAAGTCTAAGCTGTCTGCCAAGAATGTAATAAGGCTGGAAAAAAACAAATGGATTTTCCAGACTGCTTATAAAGTTAACAAGGGATTCTAGAGAACTGGATAGTACTGGTAGAATCCCACCCTGCTCTCCAGCCATCCACACAGCCTGCCTTCCAACCAGACTCCTCCTTCAGGGGTGCCAGCAGCAAAATTACGTTACACTCCATCCCACCATCCATCCATCCAATCCATCCAATTCAACAATTGTTGCTCGTTTCTGATTATCACCTTTAAGTTGATTTAAAGCCATTGTTATTTTATCAAACTTTTAAAATAAAGCTTCAAACAAGACTTTGAAGTTTAAAAAAATTATATTTTTTAAATCACATCAAATTAGCTTACTCTAAGATCGTATTAATTGCCGTATTAATGGCAATGTAGAAAAATTGAAGACTAATGGCAAAGTGTTATCCATCACCTTCAGGTTTCATAGGAGAGATTTTAAAAGATTCAAAATCATTTGAGTATCATTTTGAAGACAGCTTTTATCCACTTAGTCATCACACCATCCCTCAGGTCTATAATCACATCACAAAATAGTTTGTTTCACTTATAAAGCTAATGGCAGTATTTGTATCCTGATTAAGCCTATTTGGAGATTAGACAATTGTAGAAGAAAGATTCAATGTGGGATAAGAAACCAAGTTTTCTCCTCCTGAAATTCCTGGATGTTCCCATTCTAGTTTAATCCCTTTCTGGAGAAGAATGAATTTTGGAATATTTCTGAAGCGAAACTCTACTTGGACCAAAATGGAGAGATAACAGCAGATGTGGGGATCAATGGTTTCTTGTTTCTTCCCAAGGAGGATCTCAGGGAAGAGATTCTGGCATATTTTGAAAGACAGAAACTTTCTATCGAACAAGATGCTCTTTCACAGCCAAAGTTTCTTAATAAGGTGGGAGAAATTTTGGTGTCTTTTCTCTGTTTTCCAAAGCCTGAGGTCCCATTTCCAGTGGGCCAAGCCTAGAGTCTCCAGGGTGGTTGGCCTTCCATGCAAGTTGGGGTCTTCTAATGGAAGTTCTTCAAGAGACAGGACCTCAGTGGAATGGCTTTGCAATGAAATCTTTCAAGATCTTACTGGTCAGAGGTTTCTTTCTTCATCACAGTTTAATTTTATATTAAAAAATCTAAGGGAATAAAAGTTTCCTAAAACTTTTACAGTAAACTTTATTCTCAGTTTTAATATGAATATATCATCATACTTAATCTTTTTTCAATTCCATCCCTATAGACTTTATTAAACAGAAAGTACTTTGTTCTAATGTTAAATTCCAAAAGCAAAAGTGGGGAACTAAATGAAGGATCTGCCGGTTGTTCTACCTCCTGCATCTGTTTAAAAGTAGTCAGAGATTTCTTATTTACCTCAGTGAAGACCAGAGGTTACTGGTCTAATGTCCATTTCTCCCTCCAATTTCCATGGATGGAGAGACCTAACATATTTTCTTTGTTCCTATTTTTTTTGCTCAGTCCTTTCCTCAGTCCAGATGTGTGGAAAGTTGTCCTCCTGGATTTGTCAAGAGGGCTCAAAAAGGAGAGCCAGGTTGCTGCTACGACTGCATTCCTTGTCCAGAGGGGACTTTCTCCACTCAAGAAGGTGGGTGATACTGAGGAAAATTGGAGGCCTGTGGAACTGGATCCATCCAGAACATTGTCATGAAAGTGAAAGTTACACCCCTCCTCGTGAGCTGCACTGGTTACCACTTGTCCCCCGGGTGAGATTTAAGGTGCTGGTACTGACCTATAAAGCCCTACATGGCTTAGGACTGGGGTATTTGCAGGAGACCCTGCTGCCAGTAATGACTTCCCAACGTCCCATGTGCTCCCATAGGCAGGGCCTTCTTGGAGTGCTGTCGGCCAGACAATGTAGGCTGGTGACCCCTAGGGGTAGGGCCTTCTCTGTGGGAGCACCCACCCTGTGGAATCAGCTGCCCCTGGAGCTTTGGGTGGCCCCTTGACCTCCCAAACTTCCGTTGTGGCCGGAAAACATGGCTTCTCCAACTTGCTGACCTGGACTGATGGGGAGATGGGCTTTTACTGACAGCTTTTATTAATTTTAACTGGTTATTGGGATTTCAAATTTAATTGCTTTTTAATATATGTATTATATTTTTTTATCATTGTGAGCTCCCTTGAGTCCTTCGGGGGAATAGGGCGGCATAGAAATCCCATCAAATAAATAAATAAATAAATAAATAAATAAATAAATAAATAAATACTTTTGGAAAATGCCCAAGGTATCAGCTGTTATTCAAAGAAGGTATTTCTTGTAATATAAAGGCACAAAATATTAAAGTAACATTGCATTTTCGCTTTCTCAGATACAGAAAAATGCACCAAGTGTCCAGATGAAAAATATCCAAATAAGAACAGAGTCCAATGTATCCCCAAAGTTATAACCTTCCTGTCTTATGAAGAACTTATGGGCATCATGCTGGTCTCTTTTGCCCTGCTCTTCTTCCTAACCACAGGCATTGTTTTAATCATCTTCATTAAATACCAAGAAACTCCTCTTGTCAAAGCCAACAACCGGGACCTCTCCTACATCCTCCTGGTCTCCCTCCTGCTTTGCTTCTTGTCTTCTTCTCTCTTCATTGGTCAACCAAGGAAAGCCACCTGCCTTCTCCGACAAATGGTCTTCAGCCTCATCTTCTCTGTCACTGTTTCTTCTCTCTTGGCCAAAACCATCACTGTGGTGCTGGCTTTCCTGGCCACAAAACCAGGAAACCAAATGAAGAGATGGTTGGGTAAGAACTTGGCCAACTCCATCATCCTCTCTTGTTTTGCTGTCCAACTTGTCATCTGCTCCACCTGGCTGGGAGTTTCTCCCCCCTTCCCTGACTCTGACCTCCAGTCCCAGCCTGGAGAGATCATCCTGCAATGCAACGAAGGGGCCGTTGTCATGTTCTACATCACCCTCAGCTGCATGGGCTTCCTGGCTGCCATCTGCTTCATGGTGGCTTTCCTGGCCAGGAATCTCCCCGGGGCCTTCAACGAAGCCAAGCTGATCACCTTCAGCATGCTGGTCTTCTGCAGTGTCTGGGTGACTTTTGTGCCCACCTACCTGAGCACCAAAGGGAAATACATGGTGGCTGTGCAGGTCTTCTCCATCCTGGCCTCCAGTGCTGGTCTGCTTGGCTGCATCTTCATCCCCAAGTGCTACATTATCCTTCTGAGGCCAGAGCTGAACACGAAGGAGCATCTCACAGCCAGAACAAATGTAAAAACATAACACATCACACCATGATATTTAAATAATTGTAAAATTTCCTTTTATTTGAAAGAATAGATTAATTATTTCCACTTAGATAATATGCAGGAGTCAAAGAATAATATATGTATATGTTTTCGAATGGGAAATGGTTGAATGATTGGAATTCTTATATTTTCCTATTCATCCCAATAAATCTAGCTAAGAGAACCCTGTGAAAGTCAAAATGAGTCCCATGTGCTGGAAGTTTAAGGAGAAAGAGGGAACGTACTATCATATGTGGTGGACCTGCCCAGAGGCTCGGAAATATTGGCGTAAAATTCAAATTTGGCTACAAGAAATTATCTATGAAAAAGTAGATTTAGAACCAGAGCTCTTTTTGTTGGGAATTCTCAGGAAAAGATATGTAAAGAGTATAAAATATTTATTAATACACATTTTAACGGCCGGAAGAATTACATTTGCGCAATGTTGGAAACAGCCCAACATCCCAAAAGATCAAATGCTAATACAAAAGATAATGAACTGTGCGGAAATGGATAAATTATCACTAAGTCTTAAAGATAGAGAAGACTCAGTATTCTATATGGTGTGGGAATGTTGGTACAAATGGCTAGAGAAGAGATAGAAGAAGGAATAGGAATTATCAATAGAGGTATAGATGGAGTATAATACATTTAAGTAGGAGTTAATACTCTATAGAATATATAAAAGATTGCTAAGTAAATATCGCCACAGGTTGTTCTGAACACAATATTTTTAATGTTTTAATGGTTTATGTTGGTGTGTCCGACAGTTTGTGTTTGGTGTGGGTTTGTGTGTTTTTAAGGTAATAAAAGTTAATAAAGTTTTTCTATAAATAAATAAATAAATAAATAAATAAATAAATAAATGGACATCCCAATAACCTAATTAAAGCTAACACCATTAAAAACCTCCCATCAGTCCAGGTTGGCCAGCTGCAAAATCCATGTTTTCAGGTCACGATGGAAGGATTGAAGGTCAGGAGCCATCCGAAGCTCCAAGGGCAGCTGATTCCAAAGGGCGGGTGCACCCACAGAGAAGGCTCTCCCTCTGGAGGTCACCAGTCAACACTGTCTGGCTGACAGCATCCTGAGGAAGCCCTGTCTGTGGGAGTGTAAGGGGCAATGGGCGGTTGTTGCTGGCAGTAGGTGCTCCTGCAAATACCCTGGCCCTAAGCCATGTAAGGCCTTATAGGTGATTACCAGCACCTTGAATCTCACCCGGAGGGCAACCAGCAACCAATGCAGCTCACGCAGGAGGGGCATAATATTGGAGTATCGGGATCCTCCCATCACAACCCACGCAGCTGCATTCTGCACCAGTTGAGGCCGCCGAGTGGTCCTCAAGGGCAGGCCCATGTAGAGAGCATTGCAGTAGTTCATAAGGGAAGTAACAAGTGCATGATTAACAATACATAAATCATCTCGGTCCAGATAGGAGTGCAACTGGTGCACCAGGCAAACCTGGGCAAATGCCCCCCTGGCCATGGCTACAACATGATCTTCCAAACCAAGCCGTGCATCCAGGAAGACACGTAAGTTGTGTGCCCTTTCAATGGGGGGTAACACCTCTCTCCCCATAACCAGAGAAGGAAAGAATTAAACTAATGGTCCCAATTAATACAAAACTTAAAAACCACCAAAATGTAAAAACCACCCCACCCATGGGTCACAGCCCGGATTGGTCAAATAACCAGGTCTTCAGGTCATGGCAGAAGGTGCGGAGGTCGGGGGCCAAGCGGAGCCCCAGGGGAAGTTGGTTCCAGAGTTCGGGGACCGCGACAGAGTAGGCACGTCGTCAGGGGACCACCAGCCGGCATTGCCCGGCTGATGGGACCCCAAGGAGTCCCTGTCTGTGACTTCGTACAGGGCGGTTAGTATTCGATGTCAGCAGCAGTCGCTCCCTTAAGTAATAAGGACCCATGTCATGTAGGACTTTGTATGTTAAAGTTAAAACCTTGAATCTCACCCGGAGGGCAACCGGCAACCAATGCAGGCAGCGCAGGAGGGGGCTAACATGGGAGAGAACGGGAGACTCCCATCACCGCCCGCGCCGCCGCATTTTGCACCAGCTGCAGTCTCCGGATGGTATGCAAGGGCAGTCCTAGATAGAGAGCATTGCAGTATCGAGTCGGTAGCAGGTAACAGGGCATGAGTGACTGCACGCAGGGCATCCCGGTCTAGGAATGGGCGAAGCTGGCGAACCAGCCGACCTGGGCAAAGGCCCCCTGGCGACGGCTCCCACCTGATCCTCCAACCGGAGCCATGCACCCAGGAGGACCCCCAGGTTCCTCGCCCTATCCACAGGGGGCAACACACTCCCCTATGGTCAACGATGGACATTCTAAGCTGGACGGGATGCCGGTATGTACAACCACTCAGTCTTGGCCAGGTTGAGTCGAAGCATGTTGCCGTCCATCCAGATTCGTACCGCATCCAGACAGCGAGTCATCACGGAGAGGGCATCACTGATCTGGTTTGGGGTGGAGATATACAGTTGAGTATCATCCGCATATTGATGATACCTCACCCCAAAACCACGGATGATCTCACCCAGCAGTTTCATGTAGATGTAAAATAAGAGGGGGAGAGGACCGACCCCTGAGGGACCCCACAAGTGAGCGCCCTGGGGCCGACCTCTGCCCCCCTGCCAAACACCGATTGCGACTGCCCCACGAGGTAGGAGGAGAGCCACCGAAGGACAGTGCCCCCCACCCCCAACCCTACGAGGCATCGCAAAGGATACCATGGTCGATGGTATCGAAAGCCGCTGAGAGGTCTAATAGGACCAGGACAGAGGAAAAACCCTGTCCCATGCCCTCCAGAGATCATCCAACAGTGCGACCAATGCCGTCTCCGTGCTGAAACCAGGCGGAAGCCCGATTGGTACGGATCGAGGTAGTCCGTTTCCTCCAGGAAAAGCGGAATTGCCGGGCCACCACACTCTCAACAATCTTCGCCAAAAAGCGAAGGTTGGAGACTGGACGAAAGTTGTCTAACACGGTCGGATCCAGGGCAGGCTTCTTCAGGGGGGCCTCACCACCGCCTCCTTCAAGGCGGAGGGAAAGACACCTCTCTCAAAGAAGCGTTGACAACTGCCCGGATCCAGCCGCAGGTGACCTCCCTGGCAGCATAAGCCAACCAGGAGGGGCACGGGTCCAACAAACATGTGGTGGAACTCAGGCACCGCATAATCCCGTCCAATTCATCCTCGGAAACAGGATCGAACTCATCCAAAACGTAATGGCCAGACTCCCCGTATCCCGCTCCTCCAACCACTGCAAATCAGAGGACAACCCGCTCCGAATCCGAGTGATCTTATCCGACAGATATTGCCCAAATTCCTCAGCTCTTCCCCGCAGCGGGTCCGGCCCCTCCTCTGGACGAAGGAGGGAGCGTGTGACCCGGAACAGGGCGGCCGGGAGGTTATCTGTGGACGCTATGAGAGCGGAGAGGTAAGATGTTCTCGCCACTCTCATCGCTCCCAGGTAAGTCCTATTATGGGCTCTTAACTGGGCTCGATCGGCCTGGGAGCGGGTGGCCCTCCACCTGCTCTCTAAGCCCCTTCGACGGTGTTTCATCTCCCGGAGCTCCTCTGAATACCAGGGAGCCATTCAGGATCCACGGCGTGTAAGGGGTCGCATGGGGACAACCCTGTCAAGGGCCTCCGACGCAGCCCGCTGCCAGGCGGCCGTTAGATCCTCGGCAGAGCTGTGAGTCAGGGAAGAGGGAAAAGGCCCCAGCTCTGTCTGGAACCATTCCGGGTCCATAAGGCGCCTGGGGCGGAACCACCTACGTGGCTCCTCATCCCAGCAGTGGGGGGCGGCTTGTTGGAAGACCAGCCATAGGAGATAGTAATCAGACCATGGAACAGGCAAAGTCGTAAAAGTGGCCTGCCCTCTGTCACTATGCCACCACTCAGAGACAAAAACAAGGTCGAGAGTATTCCCCCCCTCATGAGTAGGGCCATGAATTAATTGGGTCAGGCCCATGGCTTCCATGGAAGCCATGAATTTCTGGGCCAATCCCGACGCACCCCCCAGGGGAGGCAGATTAAAGTCCCCCAGGACTATAAGGTCTGGGATCTCCACCGCCACCCCTGAGAGGACGTCAAGAAGCCCAGGCAGGGCTGCTGTCAAACAGCTGGGAGAAAGGTATGCAAGCAGCAAGCCCACCTGACCATTTGGCCCCCACTTCAGGAGGAGGGTCTCACTCCCGCCTATCTCTGGGATAGTGACCTCCCTTGGTAGAAAGGTCTCCCTAATAACCACAGCCACCCCATCACCCCTACCCTGGGCCCGCGGCCGGTGCACAACCCGAAAACCTGGAGGGCACAAATCTACCAGAGGGACACCACCCTCCGGGCCCAACCAGGTCTCGGTGATGCAAGCCAGATCTGCAGCCTCCTCCTCAATCATCTCACGGAGGAGGACAGATTTATTGGCCACGGACCTGGCATTAAAATACACCAGTCTGAGCCCAGGGATCCCAATTCCTGAACTCCCTAGAGAGGAGGTCATAGGGTCGGAGCGAGCGACACGAGGTGGCGGTGCGCTCCCAACACATGATATGGCCCTATGCCTCGACGTCTGCTGCCAACCCCAACCACCCTGGGAATCGCAGCCCCCACCTCAGTCCCCGGAGCCCCACAGGCCCCCAACCTCCACCCCCACCACCACGAACCGGGCTGCAAGAAGACCCATTAACCCTCCTCCCTAACCCCTTAAGACAACTAATTAAAAATTTTAAAAGTTTCCCCTTCCTCCTAAATTTGGAATTTGGCCCACTAACTGCAGCATGCCACCTCTCGGGATCCCAAGATCCATCATTAAGGAAAGCTCTTGATAAAGTGCAGGGCCATTCCACAGACTGGGGAACCGTCTGGAGGGCCCATAAGTCTGCTGGAGAGTAGGCAGGCATGACATGTATTTATTTTATTTATTTATTTATTTTTAATTACATTTATATGCCCTTCTCCGGAGACTCAGGGCGGCTTACAATTTTTGGAGCACAACCCAATGTGCTCAGCAATAGCCTTCATTCCATTGTATATGCCTGCTTATTACTAAGCGGCATTTTTACAAGGTCAGCTAATTGCCCCCAACAATCTTGGGTCCTCAATTTACCTACCCCGAGAGGATGGAAGGTTGAGTCAACCTTGAGCCTGGTGGGATTCGAGCCTACAGCAGTTGTAGGCAGCTGGAACTTAAGTGCAGGCAATTAACAGCCTGAGCCACCCAAGGCTAAGATGTACATCTTAGGCAGAACAGGGGGCAGCTGGTTAGATGGAAGAAAAATTGTAAAGATGGGAATACAATAGGAGATGGACTATAATGATGATCATAACAATAATGATGATATAACAATTATTCGAGACTATTATGAAAAACTGTACTCTCAAGAAGATATTACTGAAGAAAAAATTAAACAGTATTTACAAAAGACAAGATTACCACAGATACCTAAAGACATTGAAACAATGCTAGAAGGGAACATAACCATGATGGAATTGACAGAAGCCTTGAAGAAACAAAATACAGGAAAAGCACCAGGTCCAGATAGCTTACCAGCGGAATTTTATAAGACCTTTCAGGAGGTGCTAAGCAACACCTTCTAGAAGTGATGAATGAAGTGTTACTAAAAAAGAGAATACCTGAAACATGGTTGGAAGCCTATATCACCCTTATACCTAAAGAAGAAATGGACTTACAACAAGTTAAAAATTATAGACCTATTTCACTGTTGAATTCAGATTATAAAATTTTTGCTTCAATTCTGGCAGAAAGAATGAAAAGATATCTAAATGAATTTATTCACATGGATCAAAATGGATTTTTGCCAAAATGACAAATTAAGCAAAATGTGAGAATAATTTTAGATACTTTGGAGTATTACAACACCCTGAAAAACAGATGGCACTGATGTTTTAGATGCACAAAAAGCATTCGACAATGTGAATTGGCGCTTTATGATATTGCAAATCACACAAATGGGCTTTGGCAAAAAATTTATACAGGCCATTGAGACAATATATAATAAGCAAACAGCGAAGATATTGGTAAATGGAGAATTGACGGAATATATAGAGATAAGAAAAGGAACTAGACAAGGTTGTCCTCTGTCACCTCTGCTGTTTGTTTTAACATTAGAAGTACTGAACAGAGCCATTAGAGAAGATGAAGAAATAAAAGGAATGAAAATTAAAAAAGAAGAATATAAACTACAGGTGTTTGCAGATGATTTGGTATTCATATTAGAGGATCCACTTAAATCAGCGCCTAAGTTGATAGAGAAAATAGAAGAACATGGAATGGTGGCAGGTTTAAAAATTAATAAAGATAAAACAAAGATCCTAACAAAGAATATGTTAGCAAAACGTAAGAAAGATCTAGAAGACTCACTAGAGATTCAGATTGCAAGTAAAGTCAAATACTTAGGAATATATATAACATCAAGATGCAGTACACTGAAAGAAGACAATTACATAAAACTCAAACAGCAGATTGCGACAGATCTTGAAAGATGGGGAAACATGCAGAATATTGGCAGAATATTGACAGTTAAGATGAATGTATTACCCAGAATTTTATATTTATTCCAGACAATCCCAATCAGACTTGGGAAAGAGTACTTTGAAGATTTAAATAAAATTACACTAAAATTTATATGGCAGGGCAAAAAACCAAGAATTAAATTTAAACTATTACAAGATGCAAGGTCAAGAGGGGGATTTGCACTGCCCAATTGGGAATTATATTATCAAGCTGCAAGTTTGATGTGAGTGAAAGAATGGATAACGTTGAGAAATAATAGATTATTAACCTTAGAAGGTCATGATTTGTTATTAGGATGGCATGCTTTCTTGTGGTATAAGGGAACTAGAAAACAAGGATATTTTAGAAGACACTATGTTCAAGAAGCCTTATTTTTAAACTGGGAAAAAGTTAGAAAACAACATTATATATAAATTCCATTATGGGTATCTACTATTGAAGCTTTTTCATATCCAATAATATATAAAAAGGAACAAACAATTAGATATGGAGAGATTTTAAATGAAAAGGGTGAACTTAAATTGATGCAAACATTACAAGAACAAGGAATAAAAATGAATTGGTTTTCATATTTGCAAATACAATCTAGATATGATGAGGATGTTAGGACTGAAGGTATTTATAAAAAGCAAACTGAATTAGATAAAATTTTGATGGGTACGAATGAAAAAGTGATTTAAAAACTTTATGGATATTTATTAGAAGTTAGAATGGAAGAGGAGCAGGTTAAGGAAACAATGATTGCTTGGGGGGGAAATTTCGGTTATGGGATAGATTTAGAGAGATGGCAAACACTATGGGATCAGAATTATAAAATGACAATGTCAACTGCATATAAAGAAAATTTGTATAAGATGTTTTACAGGTGGCACCTATCCCCGAGAAGTATTGCAAGAATGCTTAAGGACAAATCAGATAAGTGTTGGAAATGTCATCAGATACCTGGCTCTTATTACCACATGTGGTGGACTTGTGCTGATGCTAAAAGATACTGGACTAAAATCCACACGTGGTTGGAAAAAATGACACAACAACATATAGACTTGAAACCTGAGATATTCCTGTTGGGAATTGTACCAGAGACACTTAACAAAGAACTGAAATATTTGATTGTTAATGTACTGACAGCTGCTAGAATTGTATTTGCTAAAAATTGGAGAAATGATAAAATACCTACGCAGGAGGAAGTGATTAAGAAGTTTTTGGATTGTGTCGAAATGAGTAGCTTAACATTTGAAATTAGGGATCAAGAAGAAAAACAGTTTTATAAAATATGGAATATGTTTTATCAATGGTTAGATAATAAAGTTTGGTGATATATGGAGATAATGGAGATAAATAGAATTGCTGAAAGGAAATATAATATAGAGATTATAACATGATAGAGAATTAATAATAACGATTATAGCTTTCTTTTTCTGTAATAGAGAGTATGGATGATGAGGAGATGGCACCGAGATTTGTGACTGACCAACACACTTGAAATTGATATTGGTTTATGTATTGTATGTTTGTTTGTCTTGTTTGTTTCTTGGAAAATAATAAAACTTTTTTATAAAAAAAAATAATGATATTGATTAATAGAGGAGATAATCTAGGTAATGTATGAATTAAAATGTATAAGTTTTCTCAGATCTCTCCAAATAGAAAATAGGTGGTTGTATTTCTCTTTTTCTTTCTGTTACTTCTTGCTTGCATTACCATGTTTTCTTTTTTCTGTAATAAGGAGTATTGATGGTGAGGAGATGACACTGAGATTTGTGACCGACCGACACACTTGAAATTGTTATTGGTTCATGTTTTTATGTTTGTTTGTCTTGTTTGTTTTTGAAAAATAATAAAATTTTATTAAAAAAAATCACTACCATCGTTACAGCTTCATGAAGACTCTGGCCCAGGCCATGAATGCCTCCTATTCCTCCAGATCGAGGAGAGGAATGAAGGAGGGAGAAAAGAGGTTGGGGGCTCCAAGGCTGCAGCCATGGAGGTATGGAGTCCCAATAGGGATCCATTCATCTGAGGAGAAGGAGGGGAACCATCTCAGCAGATCTGGCCAATTCAATTACTCAGGGAATAATGGCTCCAAAGAGTAGATACCAGGGCATTTTGATATTTAGCACTGCTGATTTGAAAATGCTGTATTCTTTTTAATATAAATTTTTGTATGTATGGGTTTGTCATTAGCATCATGGAATTTTACCTTTATAAATGTGAAGGAGACCCTAAGACCATCTAGCCCAACCCCTCCTCTCTGCAGTTTAAGCTTCTCTGACTGATGGCTGCTCAATCTTTACATTCAGATAATTTATTTTTTTATTTATTTATATTTGAACTTGTATGCCGCCCCATCTCCGAAGACTCGGGGTGGCTCACAACTAAAAACACAGAACAATAAATATTTAAAAAGACATTAAACCAAACAAGCCCAAATATAAAACACAACAATAAAATACATTAAAAACCCATCCCTCCCCCCAAGGAAGGGTCACAGCCCGGGTTGGTCAAACAACCAGGTCTTTAATTCGCGGTGGAAGGTGCGGAGATCAGGGGCCAGATGGAGCTCCAGAGGCAGTTGATTCCAGAGGTCGGGGGCCGCAACAGAGAAGGCTCGTCGTCGGGGAAGTACCAACCGGCATTGACCCGCCGATGGAACCCTGAGGAGTCCTTGCCTATGAGCCCGCACAGGGCGGCCGGCACTAGCTATTGGAAGAAGACGCTCCCTCAGATATTGGGGACCCATGTCGTGTAGGACTTTGAATGTCAAAACTAAAACCTTGAATCTCACCCGGAGCGCAATCGGCAACCAATGCAGGCCACGCAGGAGGGGGGTAACATGGGAGAACCGGGTAACTCCCATCACCACCCGCGCGGCCGCATTCTGCACCAACTGCAATCTCCGGATGGTATGAAAGGGCAGTCCTAGATAGAGAGCGTTGCAGTAGTCAAGTCTTGAGGTGACAAGGGCATGAGTAACTGTGCGTAGGGTGTCCCGGTCCAGAAAAGGGCGAAGTTGTCGAACAAGACGGAGCTGGGCAAAGGCCCCCCTGGCGATGGCCCCTACCTGCTCCTCCAACCGGAGCCGTACATCCAGGAGGACCCCCAGATTCCGCGCCCTATCCACAGGGGGTAACACCTCCCCCCCTATGGCCAAGGATAGACAATCCTGGTTGGGCCGAGACGCCGAGACGCAAAGCCACTCAGTCTTGGCTGGGTTGAGTCGGAGCATGTTCCTACTCATCCAGATCCGTACCGCATCCAAACACCGGGACATCAGGGAGAGGGCATCACTGATCTGGCCAGGGGTGGAAAGGTACAGCTGAGTATCGTCAGCGTACTGATGGAATTTCACCCCAAAACCACGGATGATCTCACCCAGCGGTTTCATGTAGATATTAAATAAGAGAGGGAAAGGACCGACCCCTGTGGGACCCATAAGAGAGAGCCCTTGGGGTCGACCGAACCCCTCCCACTAACACTGATTGCGACCGCCCCGAGAGGTAGGAGGAGAACCACTGAAGAACAGTGCCCCCCACTCCCAACCCCCGGAGGCGACGCAAAAGGATACCATGGTCGATGGTATCGAAAGCCGCTGAGAGATCCAATAGGACCAGGACAGAGGAAAAACCCCTGTCCCGAGCCCTCCAGAGATCATCCATCAGCGCGACCAATGCCGTCTCCGTGCTGTAACTGTGTCAGAAGCCCGATTGGTATGGATCCAGGTAGTCCGCTTCATCCAGGAAAAGCGGAACCTGCTGAGCCACCACACTCTCAACAACCTTTGCCAAAAAGCGAAGGTTGGAGACCGGATGAAAGTTGTCTAACACGGTCGGGTCCAAGGCAGGCTTCTTCAGGAAGGGTCTCACCACCGCCTCCTTCAAGGCAGAGGGAAAGACACCCTCCCTCAATGAAGCGTTGACAACTGCCCGGAACCAACCGCAGGTGGCCTCCCTGGCGGCATAAGTCAGCCAGGAGGGACACGGGTCCAACAAACATGTGGTGGAACTCAGTCGCCGCGTAATCCTGTCCACTTCATCCTCGGAGACAGGATCAAACTCATCCCAGATAACAGTGGCCAGACTACCCACAACTCGTTCCTCCGACCACTGCAAATCAGAGGACAACCCGTCCCGAATGCGAGCGATCTTATCCGCCAGATATTGACCAAACTCCTCAGCCCTGCCCGCAATGGGTCCGGCCCTCCCTCAAAACGAAGGAGGGAACGGGTAACCCGAAACAGGGCGGCTGGGCGGTTATCTGCGGACGCTATGAGAGTGGAGAGATAAGACCTTCTCGCCTCTCCCATAGCTACCAGGTAAGTCCTAATGTAGGCTCTTAGCTGGGCATGATCGGATTGAGAACGGGTAGACCTCCACCTGCTCTCTAAACCCCTCGACGCGTTTCATCTCCCGGAGCTCCTCAGTATACCAGGGGGCAAACCGGGATCCACGACGTGTAAGGGGACGATGGGGACAACCCTGTCGAGGGCCTCTGACGCAGCCCGTTGCCAGGCCACTGCCAGATCCTCGGCAGAGTTGTGAGCAAGGGAAGAGGGAAAACCCCAGTTCTGCCTGGAACCTTTCAGGGTCCATCAGGCCTGGGGCAGAACCACCTAAGTGGCTCCTCCTCCCAGCAGTGGGGGGCGGCCTGTTGGAAGACCAGCCGTAGGAGATAGTGATCAGACCATGGAATGGGCAAGGCTGTAAAAGTAACTTGCCCTATGTCACTCCGCCACCGTTCAGAGACAAAAACTAGGTCAAGAGTATTCCCCCCCTCATGAGTCGGGCCTTGAATCAACTGGGTCAGGCCCATGGCCTCCATAGACGCCATGAACTCCTGGGCCAAACCCGACGCCCCCCCCCCCAGGGAAGGCAGATTGAAGTCCCCAGGACCACAAGATCCGGGAGCTCCACCGCCACCCCAGAGAGGAGATCGAGAAGCCCAGGTAGGGCCGCTGCCACACAGCTGGGGGAAAGGTATGTAAGCAGCAGACCCACCTGACCACTAGGCCCCCACCTCACAAGGAGGGTCTCACTCCCGCCTATCTCTGCAACAGTGACCTCCCTTGGAAACAGGGTCTCCCTAATAACCACGGCCACCCCACCACCCCTACCCTGAGCCCGTGGTCGGTGCAAAACCCAAAAACCTGGAGGGCATAAGTCAACCAGAGGGACACCTCCCTCCGGGCCCAACCAGGTCTCGGTGATACAAGCCAGGTCTGCAGCCTCCTCCTCAATGATCTCGCGGAGGAGGGAAGATTTATTAGCCACGGACCTGGCATTAAAATACACCAACCTAAGGCCAGGGATCCCAATTCCGATGCTCCCTAGGGAGGAGGCCACAGGGTCGGCGGCCACCGCACAAAGATGGTGGGTGCGCGCTCCCAACACATGATATGCCCTGTGCCTCGACGTCTTCTGCCAATGCCAACCACCCTGGGGATCGCGGTCCCCACCTCACACCCCGAGCCCGCCACGCCCCGCCCCGCCCCCCACGCGCACCGGGCTGCAGAAAGACCCTCCACCCCCTCCCTAACCCCTTAAGACGACCAATTAGAAATTTTAAAACCTCCCCTTCCGAGATAGACAAAATTTGAAACCCTTGGTCATGCTATGCCCCCTCTCGGGAATAAGAAACCCGTCATCGAGGAGGGGCTTTGACAAAACAGCGGGACATCTCAGGGACAGGGGAACACCCCTGAGCGCCCGCAGCTCAAGAGAAGAGTAGATATATCCCATAGTGGTTATTGCTAGGGAGCAGTCAAGTCCAGAATAGATGGTAAAAGTTCAGTTCGCCGATGGTCAGTCAGTTCTAGAGCCAAAAAACAACAGGAGACTTCGACCCAGGTGGCATTCTCACTACCCACCGGGAGATAAGTCCTGTGAACTCTGAGACAGCTCAAACTCCTCTCTCTCACCGAGGGGACAGTCATCAGGGTAGCTCTAGACAAGGGGGGCAAAACACCACTGGTCTCTCACCTCAGATAATCCCTGAAGAGAAGACTGAATTGCTCTGCTTCACTGGCTCAGCTCTTAAACAGCTCATACTTTCTGATCGCCCTGTTCGCTCTCATAGGAGGGGCCTCCTTGGGATACCGTCGGCCAGGCATTGTCGGCTGGCGGTTCCCAGGGCTAGGGCCTTCTCCGTGGGAGCACCTGCCCTCTGGAATCAGCTCCCCGTGGATCTCTGTTTGGCCCCTGACCTCCGCTCCTTCTGCCGAGACCTGAAGACTTGGTTGTTTCAACAGGCCGGCCTGGAATGACCCGGGGTGAGGGGGTTGAGGGTTTTAATTTTCTCAACTTTTTAATTGTATTCGGCTTGTTTATTTGTTTAATTGTCTTTTTATTGTAAATTTGTCCCGTTTTTAATGTTCACCGCCCTGAGTCCTTAGGGAGTAGGGCAGCATACAAGTCGAATAAATAAATAAATAAATAAATAAATAAATAAATAATACTTTTACAATTTTCCATCTCATTCATCTAAAATCTACTCTCTTGTAACTGAATTCATTTTTCAGTGTCTGGAATGATAGTGAGCAGATCTTATGCTCAATAAGGTGGGAGAAATGTTGGTGTCTTTTCTCTGTTTTCCAAAGCCTGAGGTCCCATTTCCAGTGGGCCAAGCCTAGAGTCTCCAGGGTGATTGGCCTTCCATGCCATTTGGGGTCTTCTAATGGAAGTTCTTCAAGAGACAGGACCTCAATGAAATCAATCTTACTGGTCAGAGGTTCCTTTCTTCATCACAGTTTAATCTCATATTAAAAAATCTAATGGAATGCAAGTTTCCTAAATCTTTTACACTAAACTTTATTCTCAGTTTTAATATGACTATATCATCATACTTAAATCTTTTTGTTAAGAAATACTTTTGGAAAATGCCCAAGGTATCAGCTGTTATCCAAAGAAGGTATGTCTTGAAAGATAAAAGCACAAAATATTAGAGTAATATTGTTTTTTTCACTTTCTCAGATACAGAAAAATGCACCAAATGTCCAGATGATAAATACCCAAATAAGAACAGAATCAAATGTATCCCCAAAGTTATAACCTTCCTGTCTTATGAGGAACTACTGGGCACCATCCTGGTCTCTTTTGCCTTGCTCTTCTTCCTAACCACAGGCCTTGTTTTCATCAACTTCATTAAATACCGAGAAACTCCTCTTGTCAAAGCCAACAACCGGGAGTTCTCCTACATCCTCCTGGTCTCCCTCCTGCTTTGCTTCTTGTCTTCTCTCTTCATTGGTCAACCAAGGAAAGCCACCTGCCTTCTCCGACAAACAGTCTTCAGCCTCATCTTCTCAGTTGCCATTTCTTCTCTCTTGGGCAAAACCATCACGGTGGTGCTGGCTTTCCTCGCCACAAAACCAGGAAACCGAGTGAAGAGATGGTTGGGGAAGAGCTTGGCTAACTCCATCATCCTTTCTTCTTCTGCTGTCCAAATTATCATCTGCTCCATCTGGTTGGGGGCTTCTTCCCCCTTCCCTGACCCTGACCTCCACTCCCAGCCTGGAGAGGTCATCCTGCAATGCAACAAAGGGGCCGTTGTCATGTTCTATGTCACCCTCAGCTACATGGGCTTCCTGGCTGTCATCTGCTTCATGGTGGCTTTCCTGGCCAGGAATCTGCCTGGGGCCTTCAACGAAGCCCAGCTGATCACCTTCAGCATGTTGGTCTTCTGCAGTGTCTGGGTGACTTTTGTGCCCACCTACCTGAGCACCAAAGGGAAATACATGGTGGCTGTGCAGGTCTTCTCCATCCTGGGCTCTAGTGCTGGTCTGCTGGGCTGCATCTTCATCCCCAAGTGCCTCATTTTCCTTCTGAGGCCAGAGCTGAACACAAAGGAGCATCTCACAGCCAGAATAAATGTAAAAACATAACACATCACACCATGATATTTAAAGAATTGTAAAAGTTCCTTTTATTTGAAAGAAAAGATTCATTATTTCCACTTAGATAATATTCAGGAGTTCAAGAATAATATATGTATATGTATTCAAATGGGAAATGGTTGAATGACTGGTGGAATTCTTGTATTTTCCTATTCATCCGAATAAATCTAGCTAAAGAGAACCCTGTGAAAGTCATTCAGTGGAATTTAATATTTGGCAACAAGAACCAGGCAGCTTATGGAAAATGATTTGAGCAATTATTCCTACTAATAATGGCTGAAGGTATAGATTTGTGAGAAAGAGATGGTAGGAAAAGAGGGAAGATGCTCCAAGACTTGTAGGATATTCTTCTTGAGAACCATCGTCCTTCACACCAAGAGGGGGGGCGTCCCTGAAGGCTCTCTCAGTTACAGACCCAGTCAGCAGCCCTTTCCTGAAGCTGCTCCTCCCCTGGGAAAGAGGGTTTTCTACGAGATCCTGCATCCTCCCTCCATCCCTTTATTGGGTTATAAGGACCTTTGGACAGCCGATTCGAATTCCCTTCTCCCCAGCCCAGAGGACTTCAACCTCGGCGAAAGGCATTGCGAAGCAAAATCCCCGAAGTTTCGCCGAACCCGGCACTGGTGAATCCGCCACCCCAGAGAACACCTTCTCCAATGTCCTCCTTGCCTGCCTGGCTGGACACTTCTTATGGGGAGGTACTGGGTGAAGTTGCTGCTTAGAAGCCCCACTTCGGCTCCGGCCCCTGAGAGACCACTCCACACCAGTTTCCCAGGCAGCCCATTTCAGTGGGGCTCCCACAGCCTCTGAGCTCCAATTGGACCAGGAGGGAAGAGGCGCAGAGCCATTCACTTAGTCCTCCATCTCCACAGCCGGGCTGGGAGGAAGGCAATGCAGGTGCCCAACAGCTCTGCTGCTTCCTCACCCACTGCACTATTTGCGGCTTCCTGGAGAGGCTCTTGGTGAGCTCCGAGGGGGAGCTTCTGCAGGGTGAAGGGGGCAGGTGAGAGGTGGGTTGTGGGCTCCAGCCAAGAGGACGAGGACCCAGAAAGTGAAAGTGATAAAATAAAGAGAAATAATAAGTAGAGGAAAAAGAAGGGGGAGGTGAGGAGCCCAGTCCTCCCCTAAACCAGTTTCCAAAGGTCTGCCGAGTAAGGTGGGGGGATAGGGGCTTGTGCAAGGTGTGGGGTTCCCTCTTGAGTGCAACCCAAGCCAAAATGGCCCAGAAAAGTGGTGATGTCACCCATTCACCTGCCTCTCAGCCGAGCAGCTCTGCTTGGTCTTCCCCCTTCTTGTGGGTTCTGAGGAAATGCTCCTCCTGGGGCTGAGTTCCTTGTCTGCCTTTGCAGCTCCCTCTGGAGTGAGATCCAGTCTTTTCCTTTCCCTTTGGGTCTTTGGTGCTCCCATTTTCACAGGCAGAGAATCCAGGCATCTCTGCTGCAATTTCAGAGCAATTAACTGATACACAGAATACATTTTATCTCCGATTCTTCTGCGCTGGCTTTGAAGCCGGTCTGAGTCAGAATCAGACGTGACTCCTGGGTGGTTTCATAATGGGGCAGAGCAAGACCCTTCCAGGAAGCCATGGAGCTCTTCTGCAGCTTGTGTGGGGCAGGGGTGGTCCACTCTACTGCCTGGGCTTCCTCCCAGCCCAATTGCAGGGATTGCAGGTGGGGGCTTCCACACCTCTTCTCTCCCTGGCCACATTGGGACTCTGTCTCCAGAGGCTGGGGCACACCTGCCGAGGAGACTGGCCGGAGGACCCACAAGGGGCAAGAGTGTCCCCTGGATCTGAGAATAACAGAAGCCCCCAGTGGGTGGGTGGGCAGCCTCTGGGTCTCTGCAGGACCTCTGGGTGTCTGCAGGGGGAGGGGAGCCAAAGGTCCAGAGCTCTCTCACATCTGCCCTCTCCCACTCTCTGTACTCTTTCTTGTCCCGCTTCCTTAGTGACTTCCCTGCCTTTGTCCCCCCCCAGCCCCCCTATGGAGCCAGTGCTTCTGCCTGACAGCTGCCTGCTGAGAAGTCCCTGGAAGGGCAGCTGAGGGGCCCTGCATCCCCCCCTTTCTGCCTCTGCCTCCATCAAGGGCTGCTCTGAGGCCCCTAAACTCCCAGAGCACCCAACTTCTGGAACTTCTGCCTGCTGGGATGTTGAAGGGGAGGAAGGAGGAAGAGCAGCCCATATTTGCTCCATCATCCCTAGGAGGTGAAGTTTCCTCTCACTTGGGGGGAGGTTTAAAAAAGGGAAGCAGTCCGAGTCAGGAGGGGGGGGTTGGGGTGGCACCAGTTCCCCTTGTCCAGACCTTCACAGCATCCCCACGTTCTGCCAACACATGAAGAGAACTGCCTGGCCGAAAAAGGTCCATCTGTTTGCTGCTTCTCTTCATTCATATGGGCACTGGGTGAAGCCGTTGGGTGAGGGCATTTGGCGAGAGAGAGGGCAGGACCGTTGGGTCAGGCAAGGCCATCCAGATAATCCCCTAGTGCCCAGAGACTGCAAGGGTCCAGAGGGAGAGGCAGCCACTCCCCATCGCTTGGAAGGCTGGGAACAGGATGAGGCCAGGAGACTTGTGGGACCACACTTCCCCCTCTGAGGGTCCCTTCCCGTCTCCCCAAGCAAGAGGGGTGTCACCTCCCAGTACTGGCCTTCCAATGATGTCATCCAGGGAGATGAAGCTGCCGCCCCTTTTGCAGAGCAGCCCTGTCCCTGAAAGAGGCTCCTCTGAGGGATTAAAATAGAATTTGCAGTGGGATCATATTTGCAATTAGGAGCCATTATAAGACCTCAACATTGATCACCAATTGATCAGCAATCTCTGTGGTGAAGCCAAACTGACCACCTTCAGCATGCTGGTCTTCTGCAGGGTCTGGGTAACTTTTCTGCCCAACTGCCTGAGCACCAAAGGGAAACCCATGGTGGCTGTGCAGGTCTTCTCCGTCTTGACCTCCAGTGCTTGTCTGTTGGGCTGCATCTTCATGCCCAAGTGCCATATTATCCTTCTGAGGCCAGAGCTGAACACAAAGGAGCATCTCACAGCCAGAATAAGTGTAAAAACATGAGAGATGATAGCATGCCTGGAGGCGGTACAGGACTGGATGGGGAGTAATAGGCTCCAGCTCAACCTGACCAAGACTGAGTGGCTGTTCTTACCGGCATCTCAGTTTTCATTGGATGCACCATCTTTAGTCATGGGGGGAGAGGTGTTACCCCCCCATGGATAGGGCGAGGAATCTGGGCGTCCTCCTGGATTCACAGCTCAGTTTGGAGGAGCATGTGGGAGCTGTGGCCAGGGGGGCTTTTGCCCAGGTTCGGCTGGTTTGCCAGCTCCACCCTTTCCTGAACCGAGATGCCCTTTGAACAGTCACTCATGCACTTGTCACCTCCAGAATCGACTACTGCAGTGCTCTTTACATGGGGCTGCCCTTGCGGACTACCTGGAGGTTACAACTGGTGCAGAATGCGGCCGCGCGGGCTGTGATGGTAGTGTCCCAATACTCCCATGTTACACCCCTCCTGTGCGACTTGCATTGGTTGCTGCTTGCCTTCCGGATTACCTTCAAGGTGCTAGTAACAACTTACAAAGCCCTAAATGGCTTGGGCCCAGGGTACTTGCGGGAACGCCTCCTGCCAGCATCATATTCTGATCGCCCTGTTCACTCCCATAGGAGGGGCCTCCTTGGGATACCGTCGGTCAGGCATTGTCGGCTGGCAGTCCCCAGGGCTAGGGCCTTCTCCGTGGGAATGCCCGCCCTTTGGAATCAGCTCCCCGTGGATCTCCGTTTGGCCCCTGATCTCCGCTCCTTCCGCCGGGACCTGAAGACCTGGTTGTTTCAACAGGCCAGCTTGGAATGACCTGGGTGGGGTTTTTAGGGTTATTTAATTTATTTTAATGTATTTTAATGTATTTGACTTGTTCTATTTAATTGATTTTTTTATTGTAAATTTGTTCTGTTTTAATGTTTGCCGCCCTGAGTCCTTAGGGAGTAGGGTGGCATACAAGTTGAATAAATAATAATAATAATTATTATTATTATTATTATGATGACATTGAAAGACTTCTGAAACTTCCTTTTATTTGAAAGGAGATATTCTTTACATTTAAGATAGCATGCAGAAGAATATCGTATGTCTGTGTTTGAAATGGGAAATAGTCCAATGACTGTTCCCTTCTGTTCCATCTCAATAAATCTCATTAAAGAGAACTATGTGAAAATAATTCAAAGGAATCATTCAGAGGTCCTCCCCCTCCCACAGGGGCCCCATCCCACCATGTGCATCCTCACAACCATAGGAAGGACCACCAAGTGTCCCGGAACCATTTTCTGGGTTACGGTTAGGGTGGGGCAAAATGATACCATCCACCACATTGTGGGCAGTTTCACCATCTCAGCTACAGACTTCACAGCCCACACTTTACTAACAAGCCTTACATGACCACGGAAAGACCACACAAAAAGAGTAAAGGAGAAGGGCAAAAATGTATCAATTCTATAACTTTCTCCCTATTTATCCAACGATATAGTCCACAGGCTGTCACTTTCCTGCCTCTCATCCAAATATTGATATTGTTAGAAAAGATGGGAAATGAAGGCCTTCATTCATCATGAAATTCCACTTCAGACACAAACAACTTCAAAATCAGCCCCATCTTAGGATCCATATATGGAGTTCTGATGTGAAAGGTCAGCCCTGCCCTTAACACTAGGCAGAGTTCACTGGGCCTTGGCTTCCTTTGCATTCGAAGACAGGCAGCCCCACCATTAAGGGACAGCAACCTACAGTGTTGCCAAACTCCGTCACTCTGGGTGACCTTCCCCAGCTATATCTGGAGACAAGAGGCCATGCTGAAGGACAGCAGAAGTCAACTCCCTGGTTTCTGAACTCCCTTCATCCAGCATCACTTTCTGGACATGTCCTGACAGGAAAGACACACAACCACAACAAAAGTGCCCTCGGGAGTGGATCTGTAATTTTTCACTCGGATGCTTTTTTCCAGTCTCTCCTCTGCACAGAGGAACTTTAGGATCCCAAGAGGATAAATTATTTCTCCCTGTAATTATGACCATCCAGAGCTTTGAGATCTTATGCTACTTTTCCAGTGGCTGCCTTCCACAGAGAAAGCAGACTGAAGCCCCATGAATGATGGACCTCCTGCTTCTGCTTCTGCTGGAGTCCATGCCAGTCTCTGGGAAGCGTGAACTGAAATGCCCGCTGAGTTTGGAGCACCAGGATGGTAACAGTCCAGTGAGCTATTACAGGCCAGGAGACAATCTGATTGGTATATTCATCACTGTCTACACAATGTTGCAAACATCTTGTCTTTTCAACATGGCTCCTTCTATTCAATCTGTTTCAGGGTAATTCAGGAGCTGCATCCCTTCCATTTGCATTTTTAATATTCTCCTTTTCTTCTTATTTCACTTATTCCAATATTGTAGCACTTGTGAGATGTCTTGAATAATTTTCATTTCCATGGTTTCTCTCTTTTATCTTATTTTGTGGAAGAGACTCAGATCCACAGATGGCACTAAAAAAATCTTGAAAGAATTCCAGATTATTTTCTTGTTCTCCCAGTTCATTGCTTTAATTCATCCCTTAAATACTGGATTTTATATACAGTAGTGATCCTTGGTTTTGAATCAATAGAGTCTAGTTACGATTCAGTAGGATTGTAGAGACAAAGGATTTAATTTAAGAAAAATATTTGTTGTTGCTTTTGATTATAATAATAAACCTTTTTTACAATAGGGATCCTTATGGTTTTTTTACTGGTTTACAATTAATTTTAGCCATTCAAATGGTCAACAAGAACTCCCAGCTCCTGCACAATCTCACCCTTGGCTACAACATCCATGACAACTATTTGAGCCCTTTACGCACTTCAGATGCCTTGCTGGACATTCTCTCCACTGGAGAAGTGAATGTCCCCAACTACAGCTGTGGAAGGAAGGAGAACCTTCTGGCTCTTCTTGATGGAGCTAGAAGGGACATCTCCATCCAGATATCAACATTAGCAGACCTCTACAAAGTCCCACAGGTGTGTGTGTGTGTTTCTCTATTTTGGTGTTTTGATGCAACCATATCTTTTCCATGGAATTCAAAAGCTGTTTTTACAACATACCAGCTATATTTATAAATAAAGTGATATCTATAAGCAATTACAGGCAAGTTTGTCTAATATATACTGTTGGTAAAATATATGCCATGTTCCCCTAAAGTAAACTTGAGATTGGGTAGAAGAAAAGTGCATTCCTTGAAGAAGAGCAAGAAGGTTTTAGGAAGAGTTAAAAGCTGCATAAATTTGTATAATAAGTAAGAAATCAATTAATAATGTAATATTTTCAACAGATTTGTCCTGAAATATCTAACCACAAAATATGTCAGTTGGGTAAACCACAGTTTGCTGGCTTTCTAGATGTTAGTGCAGCATTTGATACAGTAGAGAGAGAAACATTATGGAGGAAATTGACTGCCCTCAAAATGGAGCTCAGCCTGTTGGCCCTGATCCAAGCCCTTGTTTGAGAGGGAGACTTGGGCTCAATGGAGCCCTGAGAAGAAAGCTCAATACTTACCAAGGAGAAAGGGAAGGGGGCATATTTGAACCCTTATTATTCTATCTCAATATTAATTACTTGCCTGCACTTATGAAGGATTCTGAAATACATATATCTAACATGCTAAACGCATATGAGAACACCATGGTTTATTATCCACAAAGAATCCAGGCTATTAAGAGAAATATGTCACCATCCTCAGTATGGTTGGAACAGTGAAATCTATGAGCTGCTACCAACACACCTTCCAAATTGCCAAGTACTGAAACCAGAAATGCCTATAGGGTGAGTCTCCAGAATAAGAGGTTACTTGAATTAGAGGGCCATGAATTAAGGTTCGGATGGCACAGCTGCTTATGGAATGATAAAAGTAAAGTTAATGTTGATTTTAATAATCACTTTGTTAGATGTGCCACACAAAGAGTTTGGAATAAATATAAAACACGGCTCTCTACAGAGCTGCTCCTTTGGGTGTCACTCCAGGAAGCCTTTTTTTAGAAAAGAAATGGTGGTGAAGCCAGACTGGTTGATGTATGGCAAAATTTTATCTTTCAAGCCTGGTGAGCCAGTACTAAAGGCCAAGAGAAGCACTTGAATCAGAAGGCTATGTTTGCTATTGATTTACTTATCAACAACTGAAAGAAAGATTTAAACTGGATAAAACGTGCTATGGATTTGACTTTGTTAAAAATGAATTGGAAATCTCATTATATGGTAATGATGAACATATTATCGCTAAGATCTATAAAATGTTATTCAAATTAAATTTGGAAAATGAACATGTTAAACTTTGTATGATTCAGTGGGCAGGGAATTTTCGATATAATGTGATGCTTGAACAATGGGAAAATATGTGGACGAAGGGCTTAAAATTTACATTAAATTATAATCTAAAAGAAAATTTCTATAAGATGATTTATCATTGGTATTTAACATGACATAATTTATCCAAGATATATAAAGGTATGTCAAATGAATATTGGAACTGTGAAAGTACAGAAGGGGCTTTTTATCATCTATGGTGGACATATGATAAAGAAACAAATGTGGATTATGATTCATATTTTGATGCAGAAAATTTTGAAAATGGAGATGAAAATCAAACCAGAACTTTTCCTTTTGAGCCTAATGGAAAAAGAACTGGAGAAAAAATTTGGACCTTTGTTATTATATATGTTGACAGCAGCAAGACTGTTGTATGGGCAAACATACAGGTCTTGGTGGTGCAGGCTGGTAATAGCCTAGCACTTAGTTCCAGCTGCCTGTAATTATTGCAGGCTCGAATCCCACCAGGCTCAAGGTTGACTCAGCCTTCCATCCTCTCGGGGTAGGTAAACTGAGGACCCAAGATTGTTGGGAGCAATAAACTGACTTTGTAAAAATGCGGCTTAGTAATAAGCAGGCATATACAATGGAAGGAAGGCTATTGCTGAGCGCATTGGGTTGTATCCCCCCCCAAAATTGTAAGCCACCCTGAGTCTCTGGAGAAGGGCGGGATATAAATATGAATTTAAAAAAAACATGGAAGGACACTTTGATTCCTAGCAAGGACAAATGGTTGCAGAAGTTGGCAGAAATGGCAAAACTGACCACTTTGAATAAAGTAAAGGAATATAAGTACTTTTGTTTCCACATTGAAACCACTTCTGAACTTCATGCTTGAAGTGGAAAAGAATGAAACTTTGATTTTGATTTTTTACTGAGTAGATTGATAGATCTCTACAGAAATGGCTTGTTCATATTATTATGAAAAAGCAAAAAGTTGTGATTTTACTGCAACAGAGAGAGCCAGAAGTCAGTGTTTCTTTTTCTTTTCTTATCCTCTCTCACTTCTCTTGCCACTTTTCCTCCCCACTGCTTTTCTATTTACTTTTGTATTCTGTATTTTAAAATATTTTATAACTCAATAACAATGTTATTTAAGGAACAAAAAAGAAACCAGAAATGCCTAAATATCTTAGGACAGTGTTTACTTGAGCAAGATTTCATCAGCTAAACACTATGGTTAAATATCAAAGATTTAACTAAGTCCCTTATAATTGACAGACTTTAATTTGTGGAGCTCCAAAGACAGATGTAATACATCTGTAGGTTGAATGTCAATTGCAGAAGGAAGAGAGAGATCAGAGTCTTGGACTGCATGTTAGACAAACAACCTATTGGGAGACTTACGTTAAAGCAACATATTTCCTGTGCAGTCAGAATTCAAATATTTTTATAGAATCCAGACCTTTATTGGACTAAAGCAGTTCAGTTGAAATCTACATATGAGTCTGTCTGATTGCAGTAAATTATTGGAGTAATGCAGAAATGGTATTTTTATTCTTTTTCTTTCTTGTATTTTATTTTATATCCCATGTTGTTAATGTTCTGTGTTTAAAATTCTGTTTCTTGATATTGCCTAACAGATAATCAACAATAATCTCTTTAATTTGCTCATCACAACAATGTTGGATTTATTAAAAGCTCATATTTTGGACTTGATTTGACGCTAAGTATAACACAACATTTGCTATTGCTTTTCCAGTTGAGTTATGAAACGTCTTCAGAGGCTTTAAGTGAGAAAAGTCAATTCCCCTTTTTCAATGAGTTACTCCCCAAAAAAGGATTCCTGTACCCAGCAATTGTCCAACTCCTTCTCCATTTCAGATGGACCTTGATTGGTGTCTTTGCTTCAGACACAGAAAATGGAGAGAAGTTCATGAGAATTTTTCCTCCTATGCTTGTTAGGAATGGGATTTGTGTTGTTATATCACAACGATTCTCAACAACTGGATCTACAGCATCTCTCAGGGAGGCCCTCTCCAAGTGGAGACAAGTCCATGTCTTTGTTCACTTCATGGAAATTGATACCATTCTGGACAGAATTCTTCTTTTCCATTCATCATTTGAGGATTTCTCAGGACCCACTGAAGGGAAAGTCTGGATCCTCACAAGTTTTACAGAGTATAAACTAAGCAATCACAGACTTCTCAAATATATCCACAGTATTTGGAACTTTGCCTATCTGACAAAAGAAAGGCTAGTGCATGATGCCTTTGAAGCCTATTTCTTTGTGGACAGTCAGTTTATAAAATATTATTTCCGCTGTTTTCTTCACAAGCACATCCTTTCTGTCAAAGGCCGCAGAAGATGCTCCCAGAAAGCCGCAATGGAGGCCCAGAGGAAAAGGAACAGAATCCGGATCCCAAATGACCCCCATTCATACAGTATCATTCAGACTCTGGCCCAGGCCATGAATGCCGCCTATTCCTCCAGAAAGAGAAGGAAGGAGGGCGAAGAGAGGTTGGGGTCTCCAAGGCTGCAGCCGTGGCAGGTATGGGGTCCCAATAGGGGTCCATTAATCTTGGTTTCTTTGGAGAAGGAGCCCAAAGGAGGTGAGGAATCATCTCAATCTGTTTGTCAAGCGCAGGGAAATCATGAAGGTCAGGCAGTTCAAATGAACATAAAGGTTCACCCCAGCCTCATGCTGTCCACAAGAATCGGAACCACCAACGGTCAAGGCAAACAGGTGGTAGACAAGGGTCCACAGAATTCTCGGGGGGGGGGGCTGGACCCAGATCTCCTGTGGGTGGAACTCAAGACTAATGATGCCTTTGACCCCCTCACTCAGGCTCAGTCTGGTCATCCAGTACCCTACCTGTGCTACAAAAGATCTGCAGATTTGGGCAATCTAATTGTTCAGGGGGAAGAAAGAATTGGTAGCAGGACAGACGATTTTGGATATTAAACATGGCTAGTGCTAAAAGGATGTGTACATAAATAAATTCCTTTATGTATGGTTTATAAGTAGGATTACAGAATTTTACCATTATGAATTTGAAAGAGCCCCTGAGACCACCTAGCCCAACCCCTCCTCTCTGCAGGAATCCCAGTTAAAACTTCTCTTACTGTTGGCTGCTCAGTCTTTGCATTCAGACAATCCATGAAGGGAGACTGAACTGCTCTGCTTCACTGGCTCAACTCTAAAATAACCCATCCTTTTAGGATATTTTTCCCCTCATTCATCTAATATCTTCTCTCTTGTAACTGAATTCACTTTTCCCTGATTGACACTCTGGAATAATAGTGAGCAGATCTTGTGCTCCTCGTGTCTAATGTGTGTCAGTGATTGGAAGAGGGCTGCATCCTCCCTTCTCCAACCGAGAGATTGTGTCAGTTGGAAAAGGGGCCCCCAGTCTCTTCCTGATCTTCAGCTCTTCTCCTTGTGGTCTTTCCTCCAGGCTAAGAGCAGCTCCTTTGATCTCTCCTTGGCTTATTTCTCCCTCCCTGAAGTTCACATAGATTTTTTTTTGCAAATTCTCCCCCAAGTGTGGTGCTTGCAAGGGGACCTGGTCCTTGAGTTGGGGTCTCCACAAACCAGAACATTCACTTCCTGACATCCTTATGGCTGCATTTGCCTTCTTTCCATAAGCCTCACCTGCTGACTTTGATTCTGGCTGGCTCCAGGCAGTTGTCAACACCTCCTTGAGCCAGGGAGTCTTTCCCGCCGCCTTGAAAGAGGTGGCGGTGAGGCCCCTCCTCAAGAAGCCTGCCTCAGACCCAGCCGTTTTGAATAACTATCATCCAGTCTCCAACCTTCGCTTTTTAGCAAAGGTTGTTGAGAGCATGGTGGTGCAGCAGCTTCCCTTGTTCCTGGAGGAATCTGATTATCTAGACCTGTATCAATCGGGCTTCAGGGCCGGACACAGCACAGAGACAGCATTGGTCGCACTGATGGATGATCTCTGGAAGGCTCAGGACAGGGGTTTTTCCTCTGTCCTAGTCCCGTTAGATCTCTCAGTGGCTTTCGATACCATCGACCATGGTATCCTTCTGCAGCGGCTCCGAGGATTGGGGGTGGGGGGCACTGTTTTGCAGTGGTTCTCCTCCTTCCTCTCGGGCCGTTCACAGTTGGTGTTGGCAGGAGAGCAGAGGTTGGCCCCGAGGCCCCTCACTTGTGGGGTGCCCCAGGGGTCCATTCTCTCACCTCTCCTGTTTAATATCTACATGAAACCTCTGGGCGAGATCATCCGAGGTTTTGGGGTGAGGTATCATCAGTATGCTGATGATACCAGGTTCTATATCTCCACCCCAGACCAGATCAGCGATGCTCTCTCTGTGATGTCCCGGTGCCTGGAGGCGGTACAGGTCTGGATGGGGAGTAATAGGCTCCAGTTCAACCCGACCAAGACTGAGTGGCTGTTCCTACCGGCATCTCGGTCTTCATTGGATGTACCATCTTTGGTCATGGGGGGGGAGAGGTGTTGCCCCCCCCGTGGATAGGACGAGGAATCTGGGCGTCCTCCTGGATTCACAGCTTAGTTTGGAGGAGCATGTGAGAGCTGTGGCCAGGGGGGCTTTTGCCCAGGTTCGGCTGGTTCGCCAGCTCCACCCTTATTTGAACTGAGATGCCCTTCGAATGGTCACTCATGTGCTCGTCACCTCCAGAATCGACTACTGCAATGCACTTTACATGGGGCTGCCCTTGCGGATGACCCGGAGGTTACAGCTGGTGCAGAATGCGGCCGCACGGGCTGTGATGGGAGTGTCCCAATACTCCCATGTTACACCCCTCCTGCATGACTTGCATTGGTTGCCGGTTGTTTCCCGGGTTACCTTCAAGGTGCTAGTAACAACTTATAAAGCCCTAAATGGCTTGGGTCCAGGGTACTTGCAGGAACGCCTCCTGCCAGCATCACTTTCTGATCACCCTGTATCCCTCCTTGGGATACCGTCGGTCAGGCATTGTCGGCTGGCGGTTCCCAGGGCTAGGGCCTTCTCCGTGGGAGCGCCTGCCCTCTGGAATCAGCTTCCCGGGGATCTCCGTTTGGCCCCTGATCTCTGCTCCTTCCGCCAGGACCTGAAGACCTGGTTGTTTCAACAGGCCGGCCTGGAATGACCCGGGTGGGGTTTTAGGGCTATTTAATTTATTTTAATGTTTTAATGTATTTGACTTGTTTTATTTAATAGTTTTTTATTGTAAATTTGTTCTGTTTTAATGTCCACCACCCTGAGTCCTTAGGGAGTAGGGCGGCATACAAGTCGAATAAATTATTATTATTATTATTCCATTTGCAGTTAGCTACGATTTTGAGAGCATTTTCACAAACATACATATTAACTTTAGTGTCCCTCATCTTTCTTCCAGTCCATCATCCATGTTCTTATATGAGACTCTATTGTTAGTCGAGTCCTAGTTGCTAAAAATCAGAAATTTTTCTATTGCTTTTTACTTGTGTGCTAATCATAAATATTATTTCTGGAAACTTGATGTTCCTCTATTAAATTTTATTTTATTCAAAAAGGTAAAATACAAGTTTTGGAAAATAAAACTATTACAAAGACAACACAAAACAAGACAAAACACTTTTTAAATTGTGCATTAAAAACAGACAAAACATGCATATTGTCCCCACAATACAGCACAGTATTATACAATACAGCATAGTTTCTCCCCCTTGCAAAATAGGCTCAAAATTATAAACTACACATCTATTTGCAATTATCTGACTTGTCATCTACCTGCTGTATATAAAAAATGTAGTTAACAGGCAATCCAACAATAAAATTAAATTTCAAAATTTCAAAATTGTTTGTTATCTGCTATTCTATTTAACACAGAAAATTTACAGGGGCTTCTTATCTACCACAGACCACCAAAATCATTACCTCTGATCCATCCAGAATCTGTCCAGGGTTAAACATCTTTGTTTGATTCTTAATAATAATGCATTTCTTTAAAATTTTAACTAGGATCTTTCCCAACAATTGCTTTCCATTCCCTAAAGTCATAGGACCTCCTGCAAATTGAAACACGATGCCTCTTAAGACTTGTTTTCCAGTTAAATGTGACAAGTCCATTCCCCCATCTCCCTCAATCTTCTGGAAAGAATCCATTTCATCCGTCATCTGTTCTGCCCACTGTGAGTCTTCAGGGTCCATGGCCTCTCCAGCAGGGGTGGGATTCAAATTTCTTAACAACTGGTCCTGTGGGTGTGGCCTAATTTGTGGGTGTTGCTTGGTAGTCAAGTGACTGGGGTGGGAGTAGCTTGCTGACTGGGCATGGCTAGGTGGTCAAGTGATGGGTGGGCATGGCCAGGTGGCCATGTGACTTGCAAACCAAATGTAAGTGGTCCTTGCTTAATGACCAGGTCCTCGCTTAATGGCCAGTTGCTTAGCAAGTGTTCTAATTTACGACTGACCTCCACAGAGCTACTTGGCTGTTTTTGGTGTTTTGACAGCCACACACACACACACACACACACACACACACACCCTTTTAACCCTGCTATTCTTTGATTCTCTTAAGGATCTCCTGCTGGAGCAGAGCGTTGGACTGGATGACCTCTGAGTTCCCCTGCAGGCAAGCACTAGATTGCTGTGCTGCTTCAAAGTCTTCTGAAACCAGGGTTTATGTCCTTCCTTCCTCTCCTTTTTCCTCTTTCCTCCTCCCTCTTTCCATGTATTTATCTATCCATCCATAATATATCTCATTTACTTTCTCCTCTCTCCCTCTTCCCTCCTTCCCTCCTTCCTTCCCGCCTTCCTTCCTTCCTTCCTTCCTTCCTTCCTTCCTTCCTTCCTTCCTTCCTTCCTTCCTTCCTGTCTCCCCTCTCTTTCTCTCCCTCCTTCTCTCATTCTTTCTCTCTCTCTTTCTGTCCCTTCCTCCTTCCCTCTCTCCTTGTAAAGCTAGGAACCCCACCTGAAACACACACATACACACACACCCAGGGGTGGGATTCTCCCAGTTTGGCCCTGTTCTATTGTACTCTGCCTATCACAGAATAAGCCCGCAGGCAGGGATTGTGCTTTTTAATCTTTGTGCAGGCTCTTCAAAAAAATGCAAGGAAGTCAATGGAAGGAAGGAAGGAAGGAAGGAAGGAAGGAAGGAAGGAAGGAAGGAAGGAAGGAAGAAACAACCCTACTGAGGGCTGCAGAATCATGCAGCCTTTAACGTTTCCGATTGGTGACCCTTCCTAGACCCAACTGATGCTTCTTATTGTATCTACAGTACATGAGTTTCAGTCCCACAGATGCTCCTTCTCCCCAGGAATCCAACCTTCAATTTGGGATGAATATTTCTGCACCCTTTCACTCTTTGTTCCTCAACATACTTCTTACATTGGATCACAAGCTATTGAACCAGATCAGAACCAAGAACAACAGTTGCAGTTATGCTGCAATGGTCATAAGTGTGAAAAATGGTCATGTCACTTTTTTCAGTGCCATTGTAACTCTGAATGGTCACTAAATGAACTGTTGTAAGTCACGGATTACCTGTACAAAAATACAAAAAGCTTCTTTTTTGCAAAAAGCTGCCCTAAATACCAATCATTAGATTAAAATACCTGCAAGCTGGAGTTACAATCAGGCAGGGTGCCAGAGCACCTTGAGGAATGAAAATAGTTAAATGCAGTGATAACTATCAATCAGCCAACTCTTGCTCATAAAGTGAAACCCTTTAGCAGAGAGGTTATTTAAGCTCCCCAGAAAAAGCAGACCCAGGAAAAGTAATCCTTAGATTCATTTGCACCATTTATTTATTTATTTATTTGCCTTGTATGCTGCCCCCTCTCCAAAAAAGGACTGCTGCTCAAACTAAACCATACAATAAATTAATTAAGTAAAACCATATTAAATAAGCCAAGCCAAATTCATGCTAAAACCCCAACAATTTAAAACAAAGCCACCCCACCCCCAAGAGGTCAGCACAGCCCGAACTGTCCAAACAACCAGGTCTTTAAGTCATGGCAGAAGGTGCCAAGGTCAGGGGCCAAACGGAGCTCCAAGGGAAGCTGATTCCACAAAGTGGGAGCTGCCACAGAATAGGCCTTCCCCCAGGACACCGCCAAATAACACTGGGTCACAGATGGTACCCCAAGAAGCCCCCGTCTGTGTGCTCGTACAGGGCGGTTGGCATTCGATGCTGGCAGGAGTCGTTCTCGTAAATACCCTGGACCCAGGCCTTGTAGGACTTTCAATGTTAATACCAGAACCTTGAATCTCACTCAGAGGACAACTGGTAGCCAATGCAGGCTGCGTAGGAGGGGTGTAACATGAGACTACCGGGAAGCTCCCATCACAACCCACGCGGGTGCATTCTGCACCAGCTTAAGCCTCTGGATGGTATGCAAGGGCAGTCCTAAATAGACAGTGTTACAGTAGTCGAGTCGAGAGGTGACAAGTGCCTGAGTGACCGTGCACAGGGCATCTCGGTCCAGATATGGGCGCAACTGGCGAACCAGCCAGACCTGGGCAAAGGCCCCTCTGGCCATGGCTCCCACCTGTTCCTCTAAACTGAGCCGTGAGTCCAGGAGGACCCCCAGGTTCTGTGTCCTGTCCAGGGGGGGCAACACCTCTCCCCCCATAACCAAAGATTGGATCTCATGACTGGACTGAGATGTCAGTATGCACAACCACTCTGTCTTGGTCGGATTGAGCCGAAGCCGAAAAATACCAGCTAGTCTCACTCACCTCACAAGATATCCTAAGGAAATCACCCATATTTAAGGAAAGGTCACATGGCCTCCAGAAAGGCAGTAAAAAAAATCAGTGCCAAGCTTGCATCCTGCCTCTTGGAAGTATACCCCAAAAGGACAGTGCCAGATAGTACTAAAGCAGTGAAGGGAGACCCCCCACCCCAAATAGAAAAAGAAACCATGAGGCAAGAAAAAATTCAGACACAATACAAATAATTGAAGCACAACAGTAGCTGTTGCTTGTTGAAGCTGAATAGGCAAAATTATCCCATCAATAAACACAGGATTAAGTTTCACAAAGCACAGAATTAAGCTTCACCAAAAACCAGTTTTAGACCAAAACTCAGAAGGGTATGTAAACTCACCTTTGAATGTCAATCCTTCTAGTTAGCCAAGAAGCCTTGCTGAATGTCACTCATCTTGGTTCCCTGTCACTAAAAGCTTTGCTTCATTATTCAATAATTTCTTCAAAGTGCTGATTACCCAGGGAAGTATTTCCTCCCAACAGTTAGTGTAAAAATCTTAAAACAACCCTTCCCCTTTAAGAAAACCAAGCCTCACAAGCTCTGGAGACAGCAAGTCTAGGCTGTCTGCCAAGAATGGAATAAGGGTAGAAAAAAAACAAAGGGATTCTCCAAACTGCTTATAAAGTTAATAAGGGGTTCTATAGAACCGATAGAACTGGTAGAATCCCACCCCTACTCTCCAGCCATCTCCAAGCAGCCTCCCTTACAACCAGACTCCTCCTTCAGGGGTGCCAGCAGCACATTATGTTCCACTCCATCCCACCATCCATCCATCCAATCCATCCGATTCAACAATTGTTGCTTCCTTCTGATTATCACCTTTAAGCTGATTTAAAGCCATTGTTATTTTATCAAACTTTCAAAATAAAGCTTCAAACAAGACTTTGAAGTTTAAAAAAATTATATTTTTTAAATCACATCAAATTAGCTTATTCTAAGATGGTATTAATTGTCGTATAAATGACAATATAGAAAAATTGATGACCAATGGCAAAGTGTTATCCATCACCTTCGGGTTTCATAGGAGAGATTTTTAAAAGATTCAAAATTATTTGAGTATCATTCTGAAGACAGTTTTTTTCCACTTAGTCATCACACCATCCCTCAGGTCTCTAATCACATTACAAAATCGTTTTTTTTCACTTATAAAATTAATGGCAGTATTTGTATCATAATTAAGCATATTTGGAGATTAGACAATTGTAGAAGAAAGATTTAATGTGGGATAAGAAACCAAGTTTTCTCCTCTTCAAATTCCTGGATGTTCTCATTCTAGTTTCATCCCTTTCTGGAGAAGAATGAATTTAGGAATATTTCCAACACGAAACTCTACTTGGACCAAAATGGAGAGATAACAGCAGATCTGGTGATCTTGGTCTACTTGGTTTTTCCCAAGGACGATTCCAGGAAAGAGATTCTGGCGTATTTTGAAAGACAGATACTTTCTATTGAACAAGATGCTCTTTCACGGCTGAAGTTGCTCAATAAGGTGGGAGAAATTTTGGTGTCTTTTCTCTATTTTCCAAAGCCTGAGGTCCATTTCCAGTGGGCCAAGCCTAGAGTCTCCAGGGTGGTTGGCCTTCCATGCCAGTTGGGTCTTCTTATGGAAGTTCTTCAAGAGACAGGACCTCAGTGGAGTGGCTTTGCAACGAAATGTTTCAAGATGTTTTTTTTTTTAAGTTTTAAAATAAAAACTTTTTTCAAAAAAACCCCAAAATCTTTCAAGATCTTACTGGTCAAATGTTTCTTTCTTCATCACAGTTTAATTTCATATTAAAAAATCTAATGGAATGAAAGTTTCTTAAATCCTTTACACTAAACTTTATTTTAATATGACTACATCATCATACTTAAATCTTTTTCAATTCCATTAGTGTAGACTTTATTAAATAGAAAGTGCTTCATTGTAATGTTAAATTCCAAAAGCAAAGGGGCGACTAAATGAAGGATCTGCCAGTTGTTCTACCTCCTACATCTGTTTAGAAGTAATCAGAGATTTCTTATTTACCTCAATGAAGACCAGAGGCTACTGGGCTAATGTCCATTTCTCCCTCCAATTTCCATGGATGGAGAGACCTAACATATTTTCTTTGTTCCTATTTTTTTTTCTGCTCAGTCCTTTCCTCAGTCCAGATGTGTGGAAAGTTGTCCTCCTGGATTTGTCAAGAGGGCTCAAGAAGGAGAGCCAGTTTGTTGCTATGACTGCATTCCTTGTCCGAAGGGGACTTTCTCCACTCAGGAAGGTGCGTGAAACTGAGGAAAATTGGAGGCCTTGTGGAACTGGATACATCTAGAACATTTTCATGAAAATGCAGGTTAAAAACAGATTGAAGCTAGCTTTTTTTTTTTTTAAACCCATAATTTCTTGTTTAAAAGGAAGTAAATCAAAAGACTTGAAGGAGGGGCTGGGAAGAGATGGGAGGAGGGGTGGCAGACAGGGAAACTTTACTAACAGCAGACGAAATATCTCTTCTGGTTTTAGTCTGGATAGGTGCTGCTAAGTTCCTCTTTATGGGAACACCTGAGTTCTTCGGAACTTGATGAATTGTTTTGGGTCCCCTTGAGGATCCCTCAGGTGTCCCTGGTCCATAATGTGGTGCTGTGGATGGTTATGAGGGAAGTCATTACACAAATAATCTGCCAGTCATGTAGATGAATCAATCAATCAGAATAGAGCTGGAAGGGACCTTGGAGGTCTTCTAGTCAAGCCCCTGATCAAGCAGAAGAAACTATACCATTTTCAGGCAAGTAATTGTTCTCACTGATAGGAAGTTTCTTCTTAATTCCAGATTGATTCCAGATGTTACAGGATACTGTAGGTATCCTCCAAGTCCCGTATATTAACTGCCATGTGGCAGGACTCAGGATGTTTGCCTAAAAAGATTATGTGATTCATTGTTAACCTCTAATAACGTAGGTTCCTATGAATATTATCCACATTACCCTGAAAATAATTACCATCCTAGAACTTCCCTCAACTTCATATACCTAGCTACATTATTTTTAAAAAATATATATCCTTCTTATGCTCTTTTTAATGAAATTGTTAAGAAATACTTCTTGGGTGATGCCCGAGATGTCAGCTATTATCCAAAGAAGGTAATTCTTGTAAATAATAGCAAAAATATTAAAGTTGCTTGGTTTCGATACGGAAAATGCACCCAGTGTCCAGTTAATAAATTCATGAGGACAGAGTCCAATGTATTTCCAAAGTTATAACCTTCCTGTCTTATGAGGAACTTCTGGGCATCATCTGGTCTCTTTTGCCCTGCTCTTCTTCCTAACCACAGGCCTTGTTTTTCAATCATCTTCATTAAATACCGAGAAACTCCCATTGTCAAAGCCAACAACCGACCTCCTCCTACATCCTCCTGGTCTCCCTCCTGCTTTGCTTCTGTCTTCTTCTCTCTTCATTGGTCAACCAGGAAAGCCACCTGCCTTCTCCCAGACGGTCTTCAGCATCATCTTCAGTTGCCGTTTCTTCTTCTTCTTGGCCAAAACCATCATGGTGGTGTTGGCTTTCCTACACAAAACCAGGAACCCAAGCGAAGAGATGGTTGAGGAAGAGCCACAACTCCATCATCCTTTCTTGTTCTGCTATCCAAGTTATCATCTGCTCCACCTGGCTGGGAATTTCTCCCCCTTCCCTGACTCTGACCTCCACTCCCAGCCTGGAGAGATCACCTGCAATGCAATGAAGGGGACATTGTCATGTTCTACGTCACCCTCAGCTACATGGGCTTCCTGGCTGCCATCTGCTTCACGGTGGTTTTCCTGGCCAGGAATCTGCCTGGGGCCTTCAATGAAGCCAAGCTGATCACCTTCAGCATGCTGGTCTTCTGCAGTGTCTGGGTGACTTTTGTGCCCACCTACCTCAGCACCAAAGGGAAATACATGGTGGCTGTGCAGGTCTTCTCCATCTTGCGCCTCCAGTGCTGGTCTGCTGGTCTGCATCTTCATCCCCAAGTGCTACATTATCCTTCTGAGGCCAGAGCTGAACACAAAGGAGCAAATCACAGCCAGAGGAAATGTAAAAACATAACACATCACACCATGATATTTAAAGAATTGTAAAGTTCCTTTTATTTGAAAGAATACATTAATTATTTTCACTTAGATAATATGCAGGAGTCAAAGAATAATATATGTATATGTTTCAAATGGGAAATGTTTGAATGACTGGAATTTTATATTTTCCTATTCATCCCAATAAATCTAACTAAAGAGAACCCTGTGAAAGTCATTCAGAGGAATTTAATATTTGGCACTCAAGAAAACCAAATAGCTTAAGGAAAATTATTTGAGCAACTATTCACTGTCAATGGCTGAAAGTATAGATGTGTGAGAAAGAGATGAAAAGAGGGAAGATGTCTCCAAGAGTAGATATTCTTCCTGAGAACTGCGCCCTTCACAACCAAGTGGGGGGCTGCCCTGAAGGCTCTCTCGCTTAGAGATTCAGTCAGCAGCCCTTTTTCCCACAGCTGCCTCCTCTGGGAAAGAGGTTTTCTACGAGATCTCGCATCTCCTCCTCTCGCTTTTTGGGTGATAAGGACCCCTTG
>CM019149.1:1172464-1199872 GCA_009733165.1 Naja naja
GCGGCCTGGAATGACCGAGGTGGGGTTTTAGGCTATTTAATTTATTTTAATGTTTTAATGTATTTGACTTGTTTTATTTAATAGTTTTTTATTGTAAATTTGTTCTGTTTTAATGTCCACCACCCTGAGTCCTTAGGGAGTAGGCGGCATACAAGTCGACAAGTAAATTATTATTATTATTATTCCATTTGCAGTTAGCTACGATTTTGAGAGCATTTTCACAAACATACATATTAACTTTAGTGTCCCTCATCTTTCTTCCAGTCCATCATCCATGTTCTTATATGAGACTCTATTGTTAGTCGAGTCCTAGTTGCTAAAAATCAGAAATTTTTCTATTGCTTTTTACTTGTGTGCTAATCATAAATATTATTTCTGGAAACTTGATGTTCCTCTATTAAATTTTATTTTATTCAAAAGGTAAAATACAAGTTTTGGAAAATAAAACTATTACAAAGACAACACAAAAACAAGACAAAACACTTTTTAAATTGTGCATTAAAAACAGACAAAACATGCATATTGTCCCCACAATACACAGCACAGTATACAATACAGCATAGTTTCTCCCCTTGCAAAATAGGCTCAAAATTATAAACTACACATCTATTTGCAATTATCTGACTTGTCATCTACCTGCTATATAAAAAATGTAGTTAACAGGCAATCCAACAATAAAATTAAATTTCAAAATTTCAAAATTGTTTGTTATCTGCTATTCTATTTAACACAGAAAATTTACAGGGGCTTCTTATCTACCACAGACCACCAAAATCATTACCTCTGATCCATCCAGAATCTGTCCAGGGTTAAACATCTTTGTTTGATTCTTAATAATAATGCATTTCTTTAAAATTTTAACTAGGATCTTTCCCAACAATTGCTTTCCATTCCCTAAAGTCATAGGACCTCCTGCAAATTGAAACACGATGCCTCTTAAGACTTGTTTTCCAGTTAAATGTGACAAGTCCATTCCCCATCTCCTCAATCTTCTGGAAAGAATCCATTTCATCCGTCATCTGTTCTGCCCACTGTGAGTCTTCAGGGTCCATGGCCTCTCCAGCAGGGGTGGGATTCAAATTTCTTAACAACTGGTCCTGTGGGTGTGGCCTAATTTGTGGGTGTTGCTTGGTAGTCAAGTGACTGGGGTGGGAGTAGCTTGCTGACTGGGCATGGCTAGGTGGTCCAGTGATGGGTGGGCATGGCCAGGTGGCCATGTGACTTGCAAACCAAAATGTAAGTGGTCCTTGCTTAATGACCAGGTCTCAAACCTGGCCAGTTGCTTAGCAAGTGTTCTAATTTACGACTGACCTCCACAGAGCTACTTGGCTGTTTTTGGTGTTTTGACAGCCACACACACACACACACACACACACACACACCCTTTTAACCCTGCTATTCTTTGATTCTCTTAAGGATCTCCTGCTGGAGCAGAGCGTTGGACTGGATGACCTCTGAGTTCCCCTGCAGGCAAGCACTAGATTGCTGTGCTGCTTCAAAGTCTTCTGAAACCAGGGTTTATGTCCTTCCTTCCTCTCCTTTTTTCCTCTTTCCCTCCCTCCCTCTTTCCATGTATTTATCTATCCATCCATAATATATCTCATTTACTTTCTCTCTCCTCTTCCCTCCTTCCCTCCTTCCTTCCCGCCTTCCTTCCTTCCTTCCTTCCTTCCTTCCTTCCTTCCTTCCTTCCTTCCTTCCTTCCTTCCTGTCTCCCCCTCTCTTTCTCTCCCCCCCTTCCTCTCTCATTCTTTCTCTCTCTCTTTCTGTCCTTCCTCCTTCCCTCTCTCCTCCTTAAAAGCTAGGAACCCCACCTGAAACACACACATACACACACACCCAGGGGTGGGATTCTCCCAGTTTGGCCCTGTTCTGTTGTACTCTGCCTATCACAGAATAAGCCTGAGGCAGGGATTGTGCTTTTTAATCTTTGTGCAGGCTCTTCAAAAAAATGCAAGGAAGTCAATGGAAGGAAGGAAGGAAGAAGGAAGGAAGGAAGGAAGGAAGGAAGGAAGGAAGAAACAACCCTACTGAGGGCTGCAGAATCATGCAGCCTTTAACGTTCCGATTGGTGACCCTTCCTAGACCCAACTGATGCTTCTTGTATCTACAGTACATGAGTTTCAGTCCCACAGATGCTCCTTCTCCCAGGAATCAACCTTCAATTTGGGATGAATATTTCTGCACCCTTTCACTCTTTGTTCCTCAACATACTTCTTACATTGGATCACAAGCTATTGAACCAGATCAGAACCAAGAACAACAGTTGCAGTTATGCTGCAATGGTCATAAGTGTGAAAAATGGTCATGTCACTTTTTTCAGTGCCATTGTAACTCTGAATGGTCACTAAATGAACTGTTGTAAGTCACGGATTACCTGTACAAAAATACAAAAAGCTTCTTTTTTGCAAAAAGCTGCCCTAAATACCAATCATTAGATTAAAAATACCTGCAAGCTGGAGTTACAAATCAGGCAGGGTGCCAGAGCACCTTGAGGAATGAAAATAGTTAAATGCAGTGATAACTATCAATCAGCCAACTCTTGCTCATAAAGTGAAACCCTTTAGCAGAGAGGTTATTTAAGCTCCCCAGAAAAAGCAGACCCAGGAAAAGTAATCCTTAGATTCATTTGCACCATTTATTTATTTATTTATTTGCCTTGTATGCTGCCCCCTCTCCAAAAAAGGACTTCAGGTGACTCAAACTAAAACCATACAATAAATTAATTAAGTAAAACCATATTAAATAAGCCAAGCCAAATTCATGCTAAAACCCCAACAATTTAAAAACAAGCCACCCCACCCCCAAAGAGGTCAGCTGGCCAGAACTGTCCAAACAACCAGGTCTTTAAGTCATGGCAGAAGGTGCCAAGGTCAGGGGGCCAAAGCGGGCTCAAGGGAAGCTGATTCCACAAAGTGGAAGCTGCCACAGAATAGGCCTTCCCCAGGACACGCCCAAATAACACTGGGTCACAGATGGTACCCAAGCCCCGTCTGTGTGTGCTCGTACAGGGCGGTTGGCATTCGATGCTGGTCGTTCTGGACCCATATACTGGACCCAGGCCTTGTAGGACTTTCAATGTTAATACCAGAACCTTGAATCTCACTCAGAGGACAACTGGTAGCCAATGCAGGCTGCGTAGGAGGGGTGTAACATGAGACTACCGAAGCTCCCATCACACCCACGCGGTGCATTCTGCACCAGCTTAAGCCTCTGGATGGTATGCAAGGGCAGTCCTAAATAGACAGTGTTACAGTAGTCGAGTCGAGAGGTGACAAGTGCCTGAGTGACCGTGCACAGGGCATCTCGGTCCAGATATGGGCGCAACTGGCGAACCAGCCAGACCTGGGCAAGGCCCCTCTGGCCATGGCTCCCACCTGTTCCTCTAAACTGAGCCGTGAGTCCAGGAGGACCCCAGGTTCTGTGTCCTGTCCAGGGGGCAACACCTCTCCCCCATAACCAAAGATTGGATCTCATGACTGGACTGAGATGTCAGTATGCACAACCACTCTGTCTTGGTCGGATTGAGCCGAAGCCGAAAAATACCAGCTAGTCTCACTCACCTCACAAGATATCCTAAGGAAATCACCCATATTTAAGGAAAGGTCACATGGCCTCCAGAAAGGCAGTAAAAAAAATCAGTGCCAAGCTTGCATCCTGCCTCTTGGAAGTATACCCCAAAAGGACAGTGCCAGATAGTACTAAAGCAGTGAAGGAGACCCCACCCCAAATAGAAAAAGAAACCATGAGGCAAGAAAAAATTCAGACACAATACAAATAATTGAAGCACAACAGTAGCTGTTGCTTGTTGAAGCTGAATAGGCAAAATTATCCCATCAATAAACACAGGATTAAGTTTCACAAAGCACAGAATTAAGCTTCACCAAAAACCAGTTTTAGACCAAAACTCAGAAGGGGTATGTAAACTCACCTTTGAATGTCAATCCTTCTAGTTAGCCAAGAAGCCTTGCTGAATGTCACTCATCTTGGTTCCCTGTCACTAAAAGCTTTGCTTCATTATTCAATAATTTCTTCAAAGTGCTGATTACCCAGGGAAGTATTTCCTCCCAACAGTTAGTGTAAAAATCTTAAAACAACCCTTCCCCTTTAAGAAAACCAAGCCTCACAAGCTCTGGAGACAGCAAGTCTAGGCTGTCTGCCAAGAATGGAATAAGGGTAGAAAAAAAACAAAGGGATTCTCCAAACTGCTTATAAAGTTAATAAGGGGTTCTATAGAACCGGATAGAACTGGTAGAATCCCACCCCTACTCTCCAGCCATCTCCAAGCAGCCTCCCCCACAACCAGACTCCTCCTTCAGGGTGCCAGCAGCACATTATGTTCCACTCCATCCCACCATCCATCCATCCAATCCATCCGATTCAACAATTGTTGCTTCCTTCTGATTATCACCTTTAAGCTGATTTAAAGCCATTGTTATTTTATCAAACTTTCAAAATAAAGCTTCAAACAAGACTTTGAAGTTTAAAAAATTATATTTTTTAAATCACATCAAATTAGCTTATTCTAAGATGGTATTAATTGTCGTATAAATGACAATATAGAAAAATTGATGACCAATGGCAAAGTGTTATCCATCACCTTCGGGTTTCATAGGAGAGATTTTTAAAAGATTCAAAATTATTTGAGTATCATTCTGAAGACAGTTTTTTTCCACTTAGTCATCACACCATCCCTCAGGTCTCTAATCACATTACAAAATCGTTTTTTTCACTTATAAAATTAATGGCAGTATTTGTATCATAATTAAGCATATTTGGAGATTAGACAATTGTAGAAGAAAGATTTAATGTGGGATAAGAAACCAAGTTTTCTCCTCTTCAAATTCCTGGATGTTCTCATTCTAGTTTCATCCCTTTCTGGAGAAGAATGAATTTAGGAATATTTCCAACACGAAACTCTACTTGGACCAAAATGGAGAGATAACAGCAGATCTGGTGATCTTGGTCTACTTGGTTTTTCCCAAGGACGATTCCAGGAAAGAGATTCTGGCGTATTTTGAAAGACAGATACTTTCTATTGAACAAGATGCTCTTTCACGGCTGAAGTTGCTCAATAAGGTGGGAGAAATTTTGGTGTCTTTTCTCTATTTTCCAAAGCCTGAGGTCCAATTTCCAGTGGGCCAAGCCTAGAGTCTCCAGGGTGGTTGGCCTTCCATGCCAGTTGCGGTCTTCTTATGGAAGTTCTTCAAGAGACAGGACCTCAGTGGAGTGGCTTTGCAACGAAATGTTTCAAGATGTTTTTTTTTTTTTAAGTTTTAAAATAAAAAACTTTTTTCAAAAAAACCCCAAAATCTTTCAAGATCTTACTGGTCAAATGTTTCTTTCTTCATCACAGTTTAATTTCATATTAAAAAATCTAATGGAATGAAAGTTTCTTAAATCCTTTACACTAAACTTTATTTTAATATGACTACATCATCATACTTAAATCTTTTTTCAATTCCATTAGTGTAGACTTTATTAAATAGAAAGTGCTTCATTGTAATGTTAAATTCCAAAAGCAAAAGGGGGCGACTAAATGAAGGATCTGCCAGTTGTTCTACCTCCTACATCTGTTTAGAAGTAATCAGAGATTTCTTATTTACCTCAATGAAGACCAGAGGCTACTGGGCTAATGTCCATTTCTCCCTCCAATTTCCATGGATGGAGAGACCTAACATATTTTCTTTGTTCCTATTTTTTTTTCTGCTCAGTCCTTTCCTCAGTCCAGATGTGTGGAAAGTTGTCCTCCTGGATTTGTCAAGAGGGCTCAAGAAGGAGAGCCAGTTTGTTGCTATGACTGCATTCCTTGTCCGAAGGGGACTTTCTCCACTCAGGAAGGTGCGTGAAACTGAGGAAAATTGGAGGCCTTGTGGAACTGGATACATCTAGAACATTTTCATGAAAATGCAGGTTAAAAAACAGATTGAAGCTAGCTTGCGTTTTTTTTTTAAACCCGCATAATTTCTTGTTTAAAAGGAAGTAAATCAAAAAGACTTTGAAGGAGGGGCTGGGAAGAGATGGGAGGAGGGGGTGGCAGACAGGGGAAACTTTACTAACAGCAGACGAAATATCTCTTCTGGTTTTAGTCTGGATAGGTGCTGCTAAGTTCCTCTTTATGGGAACACCTGAGTTCTTCGGAACTTGATGAATTGTTTTGGGTCCCCTTGAGGATCCCTCAGGTGTCCCTGGTCCATAATGTGGTGCTGTGGATGGTTATGAGGGGAAGTCATTACACAAATAATCTGCCAGTCATGTAGATGAATCAATCAATCAGAATAGAGCTGGAAGGGACCTTGGAGGTCTTCTAGTCAAGCCCCTGATCAAGCAGAAGAAACTATACCATTTTCAGGCAAGTAATTGTTCTCACTGATAGGAAGTTTCTTCTTAATTCCAGATTGATTCCAGATGTTACAGGATACTGTAGGTATCCTCCAAGTCCCGTATATTAACTGCCATGTGGCAGGACTCAGGATGTTTGCCTAAAAAGATTATGTGATTCATTGTTAACCTCTAATAACGTAGGTTCCTATGAATATTATCCACATTACCCTGAAAATAATTACCATCCTAGAACTTCCCTCAACTTCATATACCTAGCTACATTATTTTTAAAAAATATATATCCTTCTTATGCTCTTTTTAATGAAATTGTTAAGAAATACTTCTTGGGTGATGCCCGAGATGTCAGCTATTATCCAAAGAAGGTAATTCTTGTAAGATAATAGCACAAAATATTAAAGTTGCTTTTTGGTTTCTCAGATACGGAAAAATGCACCCAGTGTCCAGTTAATAAATATCCAAATGAGGACAGAGTCCAATGTATTCCCAAAGTTATAACCTTCCTGTCTTATGAGGAACTTCTGGGCATCATCCTGGTCTCTTTTGCCCTGCTCTTCTTCCTAACCACAGGCCTTGTTTTAATCATCTTCATTAAATACCGAGAAACTCCCATTGTCAAAGCCAACAACCGGGACCTCTCCTACATCCTCCTGGTCTCCCTCCTGCTTTGCTTCTTGTCTTCTTCTCTCTTCATTGGTCAACCAAGGAAAGCCACCTGCCTTCTCCGACAGACGGTCTTCAGCATCATCTTCTCAGTTGCCGTTTCTTCTCTCTTGGCCAAAACCATCATGGTGGTGCTGGCTTTCCTGGCCACAAAACCAGGAACCCAAGCGAAGAGATGGTTGAGGAAGAGCTTGGCCAACTCCATCATCCTTTCTTGTTCTGCTATCCAAGTTATCATCTGCTCCACCTGGCTGGGAATTTCTCCCCCCTTCCCTGACTCTGACCTCCACTCCCAGCCTGGAGAGATCACCCTGCAATGCAATGAAGGGGACATTGTCATGTTCTACGTCACCCTCAGCTACATGGGCTTCCTGGCTGCCATCTGCTTCACGGTGGCTTTCCTGGCCAGGAATCTGCCTGGGGCCTTCAATGAAGCCAAGCTGATCACCTTCAGCATGCTGGTCTTCTGCAGTGTCTGGGTGACTTTTGTGCCCACCTACCTCAGCACCAAAGGGAAATACATGGTGGCTGTGCAGGTCTTCTCCATCTTGGCCTCCAGTGCTGGTCTGCTGGTCTGCATCTTCATCCCCAAGTGCTACATTATCCTTCTGAGGCCAGAGCTGAACACAAAGGAGCAAATCACAGCCAGAGGAAATGTAAAAACATAACACATCACACCATGATATTTAAAGAATTGTAAAAGTTCCTTTTATTTGAAAGAATACATTAATTATTTTCACTTAGATAATATGCAGGAGTCAAAGAATAATACATGTATATGTTTTCAAATGGGAAATGTTTGAATGACTGGAATTCTTATATTTTCCTATTCATCCCAATAAATCTAACTAAAGAGAACCCTGTGAAAGTCGTTGAGAGGAATTTAATATTTGGCAACTCCCAAGAACCAAATAGCTTAAGGAAAATTATTTGAGCAACTATTCCCACTGTCAGTGGCTGAAAGTATAGATGTGTGAGAAAGAGATGGTAGGAAAAGAGGGAAGATGCTCCAAGAGTTGTAGGATATTCTTCCTGAGAACCGTCGCCCTTCACACCAAGTAGGGGGCTGTCCCTGAAGGCTCTCTCGCTTAGAGATCCAGTCAGCAGCCCTTTCCCACAGCTGCTCCTCTCCTGGGAAAGAGGGTTTTCTACGAGATCCTGCATCCTCCCTCCGTCCCTTTTTTGGGTGATAAGGACCCCTTGGACAGCTGAATCAAATCCCCTTCTCCCCAGCCCACAAGACTGCAACCGAAAGGCATTGCGAAGTGAAAGGCATTGCAAAGCAAAATCTCCGAGGTTTCCCGGAGGCTGGCGCTGGTGAATCAGCCGCTCCTAAGAACACCTTCTCTGATGTCCTCCTCACCTGCCTGGCTGGACACTTCTTGTGGGGAGGCACTGGGTGAAGCTGCTGCTTAGAAGCCCCACTTCGGCTCCAGCCCCCCAGATTCCTCTTCACCCCAGTTCCCCAGGCAGCCCTTTTCAGCAGGGCTCCTGCAGCCTCGGATCTCTGACGGGGCCAGGAGGGAAGAGGCACAGAGCCACTCGCATAGCCCTCTGTCCCTTCAGCCGGGCTGGGAGGAAGGCGATGCAGGTGCCTGGTGGCTCTGCTGCTCCCTTGCCTGCTGCACTTTCTGTGGCTTCCTAGAGAGGCTCTCGGCCAGCCCCGAGGGGGGCTTAGGTGGGGCAAAAGGGGTGGACAGTGGGGAGGGGGCTCTGGCCAAGAGGACGAGGGCCCAGAAAGTGAAAGCGGTAAATAAAGAGAAATAGTAGAGAAAAAAGAAGGGGGAGGGGAGGAGCCCAGCCCCCCATTTCTTAACTGGCTTGCAAAGGTCTGCTGATTAAGGTGGGGGGGAATGGAGGCTTGTGCAAGGTGGGGGGTTCCCTCTTATGGGTAACCTAAGACAAAATGGCACAGAAAAGCAGTGATGTCACCCATTCACCTGCCTGTCAGCCGAGCAGCTCCACTTTGTCTTCCCCCGAGTGGATGGGGCCCTTCTTGTGGGTGCTGAGGAAACACACCTCCTGGGGCTCAGCTCTGTTGCCCGCCTTTGTGGCTCCTTCCAGAGCAAGATCTGGTATTTTCCTTTCTCTTTGGGTCTTTGGGGCTCCATTTTCACAGGTGGGGAATCCAGGCATCTCGGCAGCCACTTCAGAGCAACTAACCGATACACAAAATACATTTTATCTCCAATTCTTCTGTGCTCGCTTTGAAGCCCGTTTGGGTCAGAATCAGAAGTGACTCCTGGGCAGTTTATTTATTTATTTATTTATTTATTTATTTATTTATTTATTAATGGGACTTATATGCCGCCCCATCTCCGAAGACTCGGGGCGGCTTACAAATAAAACAACAACAATAATAAATAATTTAAAAGCAGATTAAACTAAATAAGCCCCATTACAACTACAAATTCGACCCATAAAAATTATCCTATAAAAACTATCCCATAAAAACCACCCCATCCCAGAAAATCACAACCCAGATTGGTTAAACAACCAGGTCTTCAGGTCATGGCAGAAGGTGCGGAGGTCAGGGGCCAGACGGAGCTCCAGGGAAGTTGGTTCCAGAGGTCAGGGGCCACATAGAGAATAGGCTCTCGTCGGGGACCACCAGCCAGCATTGGCCAGCTGATGGGACCCCAAGGAGTCCTTGCCTATGTGCTTTCGCACAGGGCGGTTGGCGATGTCGGCAGGAGCCGCTCCCTTAAATATTGGGGACCCATGTCATGAAGGACTTTGTATGTTAACACTAAGACCTTGAATCTCACCCGAGTGCAACCGGCAACCAATGAAGGCAGCGCAGGAGGGGGTAACATGGGAGAACGGAAACTCCCATCACCACCAGCGCCGCCACATTCTGCACCAGCTGCAATCTCCGGATGGTATGCAAGGGCAGTCCTAAATAGAGAGCGTTGCAGTAGTCGAAGTCTGGAGGTAACAAGGGCATGAGTAACCGTGCGGGCATCTCGGTCCAGAAAAGGCAGCTGGCGAACCAGCGGAGCTGGGCAAAGGCCCCTGGCGCGGCCCCCACCTGCTCCTCCAACGGGCGAGCGTCCAGGAGGACCCCAGATTCCGCCCTATCCACAGGGGTAATACCACTCCCCTATGGCCAAAGATGGACACTCCAAACTGGGCGAGATGCCGGTATGCACAGCCACTCAGTCTTGGCCGGGTTGAGCGAAGCATGTTTCCGTTCATCCAGATCCGTCGCATCCAGACACTGGGTCATCAGGGAGAGGGCATCACCGATCTGGTTCGGGTGGAAATGTACAGCTGAGTATCATCAGCGTACTGATGGAAACTCACCCCAAAACCACGGATGATCTCACCCAGCAGCTTCATGTAGATGTTAAATAGCAGGGGGAGAGGACCGACCCCTGAGGGACCCCAAGAGAGCACCCTCGAGGTAGACCTCTGTCCCCCGCCAATACTGACTGATCGCCCGAGAGGTAGGAGGTGAACCACAAGCACAGTGCCCCTATACCCAACCCCTCGAGGCGCCGCAGAAGGATACCATGGTCGATGGTATCGAAAGCCGCTGAGAGGTCTAATAGGACCAGGACAGAGGAAAAACCCTGTCCCGAGCCCTCCAGAGATCATCCATCAGTGCGACCAATGCCGTCTCGTGCTGAAACCAGGCGAAGCCCGATTGATCTGGATCCAGGTAGTCCGCTTCATCCAGGAAAAGTGGAAACTGCTGAGCCACCACACTCTCAACAACCTTCGCTAAAAACGAAGGTTGGAGACTGGACGAAAGTTGTCTAACACGGTAGGGTCCAGGGCAGGCTTCTTCAGAAGGGGTCTCACCACCGCCTCCTTCAAGGCGTGGGAAAACACCCTCCCTTAATGAAGCATTGACAACTGCCCGGAGCCAACAGAGTGACCTCCCTGGCATAAGCCAGCCAGGAAGGACACGGGTCCAACAAACATGTGGTGGAACTCAGCGCCGCATAATCCCGTCCACTTCATCCTCGAAACAGAATCGAACTCATCCCAGATCATACTGGCCAGACTACCTGTATCTCGTTCCTCAGACCACTGCAAATCAGAGGACAACCCATCCCGAATTGAGCCATCTTATCCGACAGATATTGACCAAACTCCTCAGCCCTAACGGGTCCCCTCCCTACACGAAGGAGAGAACGGGTTAAACAGGGCAGCTGCATTCGGACGCTATGAGGGCGAGAGATAAGATCTTCTCGCCGCCCTCATAGCTACCAGGTAAGTCCCAATATAGGCTCTTAGCTGGGCTCGATCGGACTGGGCGGGTGGACCTCCACCTGCTCTCTAAGCCCCTCCGACGGCGTTTCATCTCCGGAGCTCCTCCGTACCAAGGAGCCATCCGGGATCCACGATGTGAGGGTGCATGGGGACAACCCTGTCGAGAGCCTCCGATGCGCCTGCTGCCAAGCAGCCGCCAGGTCCTCGACAGAGCTGTGGGCAAGGGAAGAGGGAAGAAACCCCAGCTCCGCCGAGAACCGCCCGGTCCATAAGGCCCTGGGGGAACCATCTAAGCGGTTCCTCATCCCAGCAGTGGGGGGCCTGTTGGAAGACCAGCCGTAGGAGATAGTGATCAGACCATGGAACGGGCACAGCCGTAAAGTGGCCTGCCCTCTGTCACTACGCCACTGTTCAGAGACAAAAATTAGGTCAAGAGTGTTCCCCCTCATGGGTCGGGCCCTGGATTAATTGGGTCAGGCCCATGGCCTCCATAGAAGCCATGAATTCCTGGGCCAAACCGGACGCACCCCCCAGGGAGGGCAGATTGAAGTCCCCCAGGACTATAAGCCCCGGGAACTCCACCGCCACCCCGAGAGAGCCGAGAAGCCCAGGTAGGGCGCTGTCACATAGCTGGGTGAAAGGTATGCGAGCAGCAAGCCCACCCGACCATTGGGCCCCCACCTCAAGAGGAGTGTCTCACTCCCACCTATCTCTGGAACAGTGACCTCCCTTGGAAACAGGGTCTCCCGAATAACCACGGCCACCCCACCACCCCTACCCTGGGCCCGAGGCGGTGCAGAACCCAAAACCTGGAGGGCACAAATCTACCAGAGGGACACTGCCCTCTGGGCCCAACCAGGTCTCGGTGATGCAGGCCAGGTCCGCAGCCTCCTCCTCAATTACCTCACGGAGGAGGGTGGACTTATTAGCCATGGACCTGGCATTAAAATACACCAGTCTAAGCCCAGGGGTCCCAGTTCCCATGCCCCTGGGAGGAGGCCATAGGGTCGGAGCAAGCAACTGCACAAAGATGGCGGGTGCATGCTCCCAACACATGATATGGCCCTATGCCTCTCCGTTTCCTGCCAACACCAACCACCCTGGGATGCGGTCCCCACCTCAGGTCCCGAGCCCCCGCCCGCCCCCACCCCCCTCCACCATGAACCGGTTGGACAAAGACCCATTTATCCCTTCCCTAACCCCTTAAGACGATCAATTAAATTTTTTTAAAAGTTTCCCCTTCCTGTCAAATTTAGAATTTAGCCCCTTCATCCTGGCATGCCACCTCTCGGGATCCCAGGATCCGTCATTAAGGTAAGCTCTTGATAGTGTAAGGGGCCACATCCCAGACAGGGGAACCGCCTGGAGGGCCCATAACTCCGATGGGGAATAGGCAGGCATAGTAAATATATCTCAGGCAAAACAATACAAGAGGTAGTTGGGAGATGGAACAAAGTGAGATGGAAATATAATGAAGGGACAGGCGATGTTAAAGTCAGGAGAAAGTCCACAATCGGCAGCTCTCTCACCACTGTCGATGATCCAGGTGGAAATGGACCAGTCACTGTTCTGCCACCACAGTGACTTGGGGCAAAGTCCTGCATAGTCCACTGCACTCTCACTGCAGGAGAATTAATCCTCCGGTTGCCTTCTCACTGCAAGGGAGGAGGCCAGTCCCAAAGAGGAGGCAAAGTCCAAGTCCAGGTAAATGGTGCAATGAGCCAAATGCCCTCAATGATGATAGCAGGGCCAAGATGACATTAATAGAAGAGAAGGACAATGGACAATGATAGACCCCATAGTCCACTTGGGGTGACAACGTCCATAGCAGTCCAGGCAAGGTACAGCACTCACATACCGGCCACAGCCACGGGCCTAGGGCCATCGCGCCATCCCTTTGTGGGGGGGTCTTCGCCAAGACTCGACCCACCCCCCAACCGGGATAGAGCCCGCCCACCCGGCCCGGGCTATGGCCGTGAATGCCTCCCCCCTGGAATCCTAATGGGGCAGAGCGAGACCCTTTCAGGAAGCCTTGGAGCCCTCCTGCAGCTTGTGTGGGGCAGGGGCTGCTCACTCTCCCTCCTCAGGTGGCCTAGTGGTCAAGGAAGCAGCCTAGAATCTGAGAGGCTCAGGGTTCGAAATCCAGCTCTGGCATGGGGGGGGCTCTGGGCCAATCCCTGATCCCAGAAGTCAGCCTTTGTGCACCTGTGATCAAGACACAATGTCAAGCCTTTCTTTGCGACCATTGTCAAGGTTTTGAAAAAACTTTTGCCAGGGAGTAAAAATGCTTCAAATATCCCTGCTAATTCCTTTGCTGTCAATGATGATAAAAATGAGACCCGGAAAATAACCTAAAAACATTTTTTATTTATAAAATAAGAAAATCTACACAGAGCTACATGTTTGCAACCTAATCTCCACCAAGGCATATAGAAAAAGAACAAAGGAAAAATACAACGGAAGTTACAAAGGAAGTGAAGTATAAACTTTGTACACATGCACAGTGGATCAAAATATCACAAGACTTTCTTATCTCATTACTATGGATACAAGATAACACAGTGCTGGCTAGCAGACCCCTGCTTGCTATAATATGAGCTTAGAAGCTTGAACAGACAAACAAAAAAAACCCGCAGTGACACACAACCACCTGTTCTAAGATGGATTAATAAGAGCAATGAGTGAATCCCTCTGTCTTTGCTTCTCTGGATCTGGATCTTCCCAAACCTGGACTGAAGGTTTCCCTCTGGGAGAGGCAGAAGGAGGATGGAAGGCGCCACCAAGGAGGGGTTGCTTTTTGCCAAAACAGCCACACCAGCCATGGACAAGCAACACACACCACTTACCTTCACCTTCTTCCCCGCGCTGCCCAACACCCCCCCTGCTTCTCTTGCTGCCAATCAACTATCTGCCCCACATTTTCTCAATATTTGGCATCTAGGAAAATGTGCAATGCTACTCACTCCTGTGCTTACACGGTGCCTGGAGCCTGCGAAGGTCTGGTTGGTGAGGAACCATCCCAACCCTAACAAGAGATGTATTTTGGCCCACCTGGATCTGGACAGGTGTCACCTTCTATCTCTTCCCCCAAGGGAGAACAAACCTCGCCTTCTCCAGATGTTGCCGCCCATAGTCGGTCTGAAGCCTAGATGACTCTGTCAGCCACTTCCATCTTGGTGAAGGACAGCCCTGCCTCGGTGGCCTTTTCATCTCTCTCTGCAAAAGAGGGAGCTGCACAAAAGGGGGGATGGAGAGGGACAGCTCAAAGGGCCCAAAAGGAAACCTTCAAGCAGAGAAGATGGGAAGGTGAATGACAACAGGATAACAGAGTTGGAAGGGGCCATGGAGGTCATCTAGTCTGACCCCCTCCCTGCCCAAGCAGGAGACCCTACACAGTTTCTGACAGGTGGCAGTCCAATCTCTTCCTGAAAACTTCCAGTGATGAAGCTCCCAAATCTTCTCACGGCAACTTCTGTTGTTCCATTGGTTGATGGTTCTCCCTGTCAAGAAATTGCTCCTTATTTCCAGGTTGAATCTCTCCTTGATCCATTTCCATCCATCATTCCTTGTCTGGCCTTTGAGTGCCTTGGAGAATAGCTTGACCCCCTCCTCTCTGTGGAAGCCCCTCAAATATTCGAAGACTACTATCCTGTCTCCCCTGATCCTTCTCTTCCCTAGACTAGCCAGGCCCAGTTCCTGCAACCATTCATCATAGGTTTTAGTCAGGTTGAATCTCTCCTTGATCAGTTTCCATCCGTTGTCCCTTGTCTGGAATATGACCAGGATGCAGAGAAGGGAAGGGAAGGGAAGGGAAGGGAAGGGAAGGGAAGAGGGGATTCAGATACTTCTCTGACGCACCCCCTCGCCCCTTACAGATCTGTGCCCTGTTTACGGAGGTCTTCCTTGTTTAATCACATTGTTAAAGCTGGCTTTTTCTTCAAAGGCAGGAATTGTTGGAAGATGAGAAAATGGAGGGAGAGGGATTGATTGGTGGCAGAAGGCGGATTGTCCTCCATGGGTGAGAAGGGGCCCCTGCAAGGGAGGGCTGCATGCTCCTCCTCCTCTCCAAAGAGGGGTGAGGGGTTTGGCATGTTAGTATATCTAATGTTTGGGTTTGTAATATGTAAGCCAGGATTGACAGTGTATGTCACTTTAAGAGTAGCTGGAATGTGATTGCTGTGGTTACAGCAACCGGCCATAAGATGGAGCCAGAAACCTGGTTCGCTCTCTCTCTGTGTTGATTCTCATTGTTAGCTTGTCTACTGTTTATGGTTCTCCATGTTTTGACTTCGACTATTGGATGTGAGTTTGCTACTGTTTTGGCAAACTACAAACTGTGCTCGCTGATTGATAAGGACAAGGACATATTGATATTTGGAATAGTATTTAGATACTGATTGCCTTGCTTCGTGTATGACTTGGACTGTTTTTGGACTCTGCTAAATCTTCACTGATAGTAAAACCAACGTTTCCTGTATTCAGTATACTCCTCGTTAATACTCCGGTTATCTGGGATGAGTTTGTTCCTGTTGGCCCTGAGTATGTGGACAAGACTCTGGGAGCAGTGAATGCCACCACCTGTTTATTGGACCCTCGTCCCTCCTGGCTTGTTTCGGCAGGCCGGGAGACGACATGTAGCTGGCTCCAGGAGAATATAAATGCTTCTTTGGGTGAGGGGTGTGTTCCGCACGCCTTGAAAGAGGCTGTGGTTAGACCCCTCCTCAAGAAGCCTTCCCTGGACCCAGCTGTGTTAAATAACTTTCGTCCTGTCTCCAACCTTCCTTTTTTGGGGAAGGTTGTTGAGAAGTGGTGGCTCCAGCTCCTTGAATGAAGCGGATTATCTGGATCCCTTGCAGTGTGGGTTCAGGCCCGGGTACAGCACTGAGATGGCTTTGATTATTTATTTATTTATTTATTTATTTATTTATTTATTTATTTATTTATTTATTTAGACTTGTATGCTGCCCTACTCCCAAAGGACTCAGGGCGCTTAACATACAAAAGATATACAGTAATACAAATAAAAACAAGTCCAAATTACCAAAGGTTAAAACAATAAAATCACTAAAACAAATAAATTAAAACTACCCACCCCCAGGTCAATCCAGGCCGCCTGCTGAAACAGCCAGGTCTTCAAGTCTCGGCTAAAGGAGCGAGATCAGGGGCCAAACGCAGATCCGCAGGAAGCTGATTCCACAGGCGGCGCCCCACAGAAAAGGCCCTAGCTCTGGGAGCCGCCAGCCGACAATGCCTGACCGACGGTATTCCCAGAAGGCCCTCCTATGGGAGCGACGGGCGATTGGACTGTGATGCAGGCAGGAGGCGATCCCGCAAGTACCCTGCACCCAAGCCATTAAGGGCTTTGTAAGTTGTTACTAACACCTTGAAGGAAACCCGAAGGCAACCGCAGCCAATGCAGGTCGCGAGGAGGGGTGTAACATGGGAGTATCGGGATACCCCCATCACAGCCCGCAGCCGATTCTGCACCAGCTGCAACCTCCGGTAATCCGCAAGGGAAGCCCCATGTAGAGAGCATTGCAGTAGTCGATCCTGGACGTGACGAGCGATGAGTGACCGCTCAAGAGCATCTCGTCCAGGTAGGGCTGCTGGCAACCAGCCGAACCTGGGCAAAGCCCCCTGGCCACAGCTCCCACCTGCTCCTCCAAACTGAGCTGTGCATCCAGGAGGACGCCCAGATTCTCGCCCTATCCACGGGGTAACACCTCCCCCATGACCAAAGATGGCACATCAACTGAAACCCGAGATGCTGGTAAGAACAGCCACTCAGTCTTGGCCGGGTTGAGTCTGAGCCTGTTACACCCCATCCAAGCCTGCACCGCTCCAGGCACGGGACATCACCGAGAGAGCATCACTGATCTGGTCTGGGGTGGAGATATACACTGGGTATCATCTGCATATTGATGATACCTCACCCCAAAACCACGGATGATTCGCCCAGCGGTTTCATGTAGATATTAAACAGGAGAGGTGAGAGAACCCCCCTGAGGCACTCCACAACTAAGAGGCCTCGGGAGGACCTCTGCTCTCCCGCCAACACCGACTGCAACGGTCCGAAGGTAAGAGGAGAACCACCGTAACACGGTGCCCCCCACACCCAACCCCCGAGCCGCCGCAGAAGGATACCATGGTCGATGGTATCGAAAGCCGCTGAGAGATCTAAAAGGACCAGAACAGAGGAAAACCCTGTCCCGAGCCCTCCAGAGATCATCCACCAATGCACCAATGCTGTCTCGGTGCTGTGCCCGGCCTGAAACCCGATTGGTACAGGTCAAGGTAATCAGTTTCTCCAGGAACAGCGAAGCTGCTGAGCCACCACGCTTCAACAACCTTCGCTAAAAAGCGAAGGTTGGAGACTGGACGATAGTTATTCAAAACGGTTGGGTCCAGAGCAGGCTTCTTAAGGAGGGGTCTCACCACCGCTCTTTAAGGGCGGCAGGAAAACCCCTTCACTCAAAGAAGCGTTGATAACTGCCTGGAGCCAACACGGTAACCTCCCTGGAGGCATAAACCAACCAGGAAGGACACGGGTCCAATAAACACGTGGTGGAAGACAGCCTCCGCATGATCCTGTCCACTTCATCCAGGGAGACAGAGTCAAACTCAACCCAAACCGGATCCACAAGACTCGCCACGCCATCGCCAACATCCTGCCAGTCAGAGTCCAAGCCAGCCCGAATCTGAGCGACCTTATCCGCCAGATGTAAACTAAAATCCTCTGCTCTGCTCCGCAGGGGGTCCCCTCCCCCTCAATTGCAAGAGGGAGCGAGTGACCCTAAACAGGGCCGCAGGGCGATCATCTGCAGACGCCGATCAGAGCGGAGAAGTAAGTACATCTCGCTGCTCTAATCACTTCCAGGTAAGTCCTAATATAGGCTCTTAACTGGAGACGGTCAGACTCAGAGCCACTAGTCCTCCACCTACTTCTAGGCGCCTCCTCTGCCGCTTCATTCCCTCAAGCTCCTCTGAGAACCAAGGAGCTAAACGAGGTCTCCGCAAGGGAGAGGCCGCAAGGGGACAACCCGTCGAAGGCTGCCGAGGCCGCTTGCCAGGCGGCCACCAAAGTCTCGGCCGGGCTGTGGACAAGGGAGGTGGGCAAAACCCCAGGGCCGTCTGGAACCTCTCTGGGTCCATTAGGTGCCTGGGGCGAACCATCGACGGCTCCTCATCCCAGCAGCGAGGAGCAGCATATTGGAAGACCAGCCTCAGGAGATAATGATCTGTCCATGATAGGGGTAGAATAACTGGAGATCCAACCCCAGATCACTACACCACTGCCCCGAGATAAAAACCAGGTCGAGCGCATTCCCCCCCTCATGGGTGGGCCCCTGAATCACCTGGGTCAGGTCCATGGCTGTCATGGATGCCAAGAACTCCCGAGCCAATCCAGACGCCACCCCCAGGGAGGGCAAGTTGAAGTCCCCCAGAACAATAAGTCTGGGAAACTCCACCACCACTCCCGAGAGGGCATCCAGCAGCTCGGGAAGGGCCGTTGCAACGCAGCTGGGGGACAGGTACGTCAGCAACAGGCCCAACCGACCACCCGGGCCCAACCTCAGAAGGAGGGATTCGCAACCGCCAACCTGCGGGACAGTGGCCTCCCTTGGAAACAGAGTCTCCCTAATAACAATCGCTACTCCTCCACCCCTACCCTGGGCACGTGGCCGGTGCAACACCCGGAAACCTGGGGGACAAAGATCACATAGAGGGACACCACCCTCAGGCCCCAACCAGGTCTCCGTGATACACGCCAGATCCGCCGCCTCCTCCTCAATGAGTTCACGGAGGAGGGGAGCCTTATTGGCTACGGATCTGGCATTTACATACACCAGCCTAAGCCCAGGGACCACACCGCCCGAAGACCCAGGGGAGCGGGCAGAGACCTGAGGGTCGGAGCACACCACCACTGGTAAACAGCGGGGGCGCGCTCCCAAGACATGATATGACCCTCTGTCTCGTCCACCCCTGCCATAACCAATCGCCCTAGGGATTATCAGTCCCACCCTGCCTAATGCGGACCCCGGGCCCCTCACCCCGCCCCTCCGCCATGAGACCACCATCCGCCTGGACAAACCAGACTCTGCCAAAAAAGGCAGAGCCCCCAACCTCCTCCCTAACCCATTAAAACAACGAATTAAGAATTTTAAAAGTCGTCCCTTTCCCGATTTAAAATTTGACCCCTTGGCTGCGTCATGCCACCTCTCGGATCCCAGGATCCGTCATTAAGGTAAGCTGTTGATAACCCCACAGGCCAACTCAAGGACAAGGGCGCAGTCCTGAAGGCCCGTAATTCTGCTAGCGAGTAAACCAACATAAATAATAGATCATAAAATTCATAGTGGGTAGATAAGGAGTGTCACGGCAAAGTGATAGATGGTGCACTGATGTCAAGAGTGCCTAGGTGGAGAATAAACGGTCCAGGTATCAGTCCAAAAAGTCCCACGTCACAACAGGCCTCTCACACCTGTTCGGACCAGAGTCACAATAGGCAGCACACCGCTCTCTCACCGCGGTGGTCGGGGTAAAATTGGCTGATGGCATGATGGTTCGACCCCTCTATTCTCTCACAATAGAGGGGATAGTCCTCCCATTGACCTCTCACCACAATGGGATCCAGCCTGAAACCGTGTCCTGAAGAAAAGGTTGAGATGGATGGAAAGATGGGAAAAAAAAAAAACCATGGTGGCTGAAAAAGATAACACTACACCAACAAAGGTGCAAATGAGGGAGTTCAGGCGACCTGAGGGCGGCCAAAAACAGACATAGTGGACGAGCCCAGAATAGAAAAAATGGGCAGTCGAAGGAGGCACAAAATAGACAGGAGATCCAGGAAGTATCCAAAATGGCGTAGCTGTTAAAAATCGCCAACGACCAAGATCGCAGATGGAAAACCGGCCAACCATGGGGGTCTTGCCCATAACAGACTCCGACCCCACACCAGGCCAGAACCGACTCAGTCTAAATAACCACCTGGGTCCCCACCAGAGTCTTCTGAGCAACTGGAATGAAGGGGCCACCCAGGGGACTGGGCCAACGAGAACACCCCTATATTGCCAGGGGGTTCTCGAACAGTCCAGGAGCCAGCAGTCCAGAAGCCAGCAGCAGCAGCAGCAGCAGCAGCAGCACCAAGGCACTACAACCAAGCTGCTGCCAACAACTAGTGGATGATCTCTGGTGGGCCCAGGATGGGGGATCTTCCTCCATTCTGGTGCTTCTTGACCTCTCAGAGGCTTTCTTTTTTTTTTAACCAAATTTTATTCAATTTTTAACAATTTTTTAAAACAGCTCTTTTCAGTAGACAGCATGTTCCCGAGTCATCACTTTTACATGCAAATGTGACAGTAGATCCATATTCCTTTTAAACATTTGACTTCACTTCTATTCCATTTTAGCGGACAAAGGGTCAAAAATTAATCCTAATCTCAAATCTTAATCTCATTCTGTATAGCCCCCAGTTCATTTCAAGTTAATTGCAAATATACATATATATTTTAAAAACTTCATGTATAAATCTTACAAATAACAATATATTTGCCCATCATATTAAAGATAAAGTTCATCCATGTCTAACCTTTAATTATCTTCACATTGTTAATACTCTTTTATCATTTACAGAATTCTTTTGTCCGTCAGATTTGCCCTTTCATCACATATTCTCACCATAATTCTAAATCCATACCCATGTTAACACTAAAAAGAATGAAAAAAAAACCTAGACTTGCACCCCTTTTACTACTTTGAAAGTGACACCTCAGTGGTTAATATAATAACATAATCATAGTCATTCCCTTCAAAACGAAAGATAGAGAAAAAAGAAAAAGAAAATGGAGAAAAGCTCCCTTACAATATATCTCTAATCGGTTGTGTTCTGCAACACATATCCCCCTAAAATTAATTTATGGTTCCAAAATAATAATAAAAATAACTAATCTTGGTTATTGACAAATCCCATTTTTAAGCACTTTCTAAAATCATTTCAATTAATTCAATTCATCTAATCATCATTTAGCTTTCTTTTGTGGATAAGAAATGAAAAATGTGACCTTTTACCAGTGAAAATTGTCAGTAACCCCTATTGTTTTACACTTTTATAATTACAATAGATTCTTATTACCATTTCTTCATGCAGAACCCCCTTTTAAATACGTCAGCCATTGTCTCTATGCAAACAAGTTTCTCTCTTTGTTATGTAATTCCCGTATCTCTCTATCTTTTGTTCTTGTTTCTTGTTCCTTCTCCTCTTTTATCCCGCTATCCCCTTCTCTATCCAGTTTGAATCCTCTCTCTCTCTTTACCTTTCTGTTCTCTATCCTTCTGGACCTTTCTAACATGCCTAGTTTCATAAATGTTCCCTTTTTAATTACCTTCTTAAGTTTCATTTTTTGACCATCCTCCTTTCCCTTTATTTGTATTAATCTTTGTTAATTGTCTTCTTAAAATAGCTTTCGCTTGTGCTGGCTCCCTCTCCTCCCTATTATCCTAATCTCCCCCTTCTCTATCCAGTTTAAATCCCTCTCTCTCTCTTTACCTTTCTGTTCCCTTCCTTCTGAACCTTTCTGGCATGCTTAATTTCGTAAATGTTCCCTTTTTAGATACTTTCTTAGGTTTTTTTAGCCACCCTTCCTTTCCCTTTTATTTGTATTAATCTTTGTATTAATTGTCTTTTTAAAATGGCTTTCTCCTGCGCTGGCTCCACCCTTTCCACGGCTTCTTCTTCTTTATTCAGCACCCGAATGCCCATATTTTCTGCAAACCTCTCAGAGGCTTTCGATACCATCGATCATGGTATCCTTCTGGGTCGGCTCAGGGGGCTGGGAGTGGGAGGCACTGTTTTACAGTGGTTCTCCTCCTACCTGTCTGACTCAAGTCGGTGTTGGTGGGGGGGCAGAGATCAACCCCTAGGGCCCTGCCATGTGGGGTTCCTCAGGGTTCCATCCGCTCCCCCCTCCTATTTAATATCTACATGAAACTGCTGGGTGAGATCATCCGTCGACATGGGGTCGGGTATCACCAGTACGCTGATGATACCCAGTTGTACATCTCTGTCCCCAGTCAATCTAGTGAGGCCGTGGAGGTGATGTCCCGGTGCCTGGAGGATGTGAGGATCTGGATGGGGACTAATCGGCTCAGACTCAACCCTGACAAGACCGAGTGGCTATGGGTCTTGCCCCCTTGGGGTTCAGTCGATTATCCAACTTTGGTACTGGGGGAGAGAAATTGCTCCCCTCAGAATGAGTTCGCAATTTGGGAGTCCTTCTGGATCCACAGCTACAATTTGACCACCATCTTATGGCTGTGAACAGAGGGACCTTTGCACAGGTTCGCCTGTTACGCCAGTTGCGACCCTTCCTGGACCGGGGGGCTCTACACATGGTTGCTCATGCCCTTATCGCCTCTCGATTGGATTACTGCAATGTGCTCTACATGGGGCTGCCCTTGAAGAGCACTCGGAGACTTCAACTGGTGCAAAATGCAGCCGCGCGAGTGACCATGGGTGCACCTAGGCCTGCCCATATAACATCTATCCTCTGCAAGCTGCACTGGTTACCAGTGGTCTTCCGGGTGCAATTCAAGGTGCTAGTGATAACTTTTAAAGCCCTTCATAGCTTAGGAGTGGGATACCTACGAGACCGCCTACTGCTACCTTATGCCTCCCAGAGCCCGGTTAGATCTCACAGGGAGGGCTTGCTCCGGATACCGTCAGCCAGGCAATGTCAGCTGGCGGGTCCACGGGCTAGGGCCTTGTCTGTAGCGGAGCCGTCCCTTTGGAATATGCTCCCCGCAGAGATTAGAACCATCCCAAATCTACTTGCCTTCCGCAAAGCCGTTAAGACCTGGCTTTGTCGGGGGGCATGGCATTGAGACCTTGCTCTTCCCCCGTGTATGTTTTGGATTGATATGAATGAGTTTTTGCTTTTACATTGTATAGATATTGTTTTTATCTTTTTGTACGCCCCCTCGAGTTCCCCATTGGGGGAAGTGAGGCGGGATATAAATTTAATAAATAAATAAATAATAATAATCTGGATCAAGATGCCCTTTGCATGGTCACTCATGCACTTGTTACGTCCCAACTCGACTACTGCAATGCTCTCTATGTCAGACTGCCCTTGCATACCATCTGGAGGCTCCAGCTGGTGCAGAATGCGGCCACGTGGGTTGTGATGGGAGTTTCCCGATACTCCCATGTTACGCCCCTCCTGAGTGAGCTGCATTGGTTGCCGGTTGCCCTCCGGGTCCGATTCAAGGTTCTGACGTTAACATTCAAAGTTCTTCATGGCATGGGTCCGGGGTACTTGCAGGAGCGTCTCCTGCCGATATCAAATACCGGTCGCCCTGTGCGAGCTCACAGGTTGGGACTCCTCGGGGTGCCGTCCGCACGACAATGTTGGCTGGCGGTGACCCGGGGAAGGGCCTATTCTGTATCGGCCCCCGCCTTATGGAATCAGCTACCCGTTGAGCTCCGGCTGGCTCCCGATCTCTCCTCTTTCTGGCGTGATATAAAAACCTGGTTCTTTTTACAGGCTGGGCTGGACTGATCTCCTGGGGGAGAGGGAGGGTTTTAAATTTGATTTTAATTCGGTTTTATAGTTGTATTTTGGCTTGTATAGTTTAATTTCTTTTTAAAATTTTTATTTTATTTTATTGGACTTATATGCCGCCCCATCTCCGAAGACTTGGGGCAGCTCACAATTAAAACATACAAATACAATAAATAATTAAAAAGAATTAAACAACTATAAAGTCCAATAAGACCGAATTAAAATACTTTAAAACTATCCCATACCCCCCGTGAGGTAGTCACAGCCTGACTTGGTTGAATAGCCAGGTCTTCAAATCGCGGCAGAAGGTGCGGAGGTCAGGGGCCAGACGGAGGTCCAGAGGCAGTTGGTTCCATAAGTCAGGGACTGCCACAGAATAGGCTTGCCACCGGGGGACCGCCAGCTGACATTGCCTTGCCGACGGGACCCCGAGGAGCTCCTGCCTCTGTGCCCGTACCGGGCGGTTGGCACTCAATATCGATAATTTATTGTTCTGTGTTTTTATCTGTGAGCCGCCCCGAGTCCTTTTCGGAGAGTGGCGGCATACAAGTCAAAATAAATAAATAAATAAATATAGGGTTGTGATAGAAAAGGAAATCCCAGACAGGCCCCACTCTTAACATTAGGCAGAGTTCAAGGGTAGCGATTGCTTCCTTGGTGTTCGAAGACAGGCAGCACTAAAATTACGTGACATCAATCTAGACTAGAGTCTCACCAAACTCCAGCAGTCTCTGGGCAACCTTTCCCAGAAGTCTCTGGAGACAAGAGGCCATGTTGTAGGACAGTAGAAGTCAATTCCCTTGTAACTGAGCTACCTTATTCCCACACCATTTTCTAGACATGTCCTGACAGGAAGAACCACAGCCACTACAGAACAGAGCCCCCAGGGGTGTTTCTTTTTTTTTTTTTAAACAAATTTTATTCAATTTTTAACAATTTTTTAAAACAGCTCTTTTCAGTAGACAGCATGTTCCCGAGTCATCACTTTTACATGCAAATGTGACAGTAGATCTATATTCATTTTAAACATTTGACTTCACTTCTATTCCATTTTAGCGGACAAAGGGTCAAAGAAATTAATCCTAATCTCAAATCTTAATCTCAATCTGTATAGCCCCCAGTTCATTTCAAGTTAATTGCAAATATACATATATATTTTAAAAACTTCATGTATAAATCTTACAAATAACAATATATTTGCCCATCATATTAAAGATAAAGTTCATCCATATCTATCCTTTAATTATCTTCACATTGTTAATACTCTTTTATCATTTACAGAATTCTTTTGTCCGTCAGATTTGCCCTTTCATCACATATTCTCTCCATAATTCTAAATCCGTACCCATGTTAACACTAAAAAGAATGAAAAAAAAAACCTAGACTTGCCCCCCTTTTACTACTTTGAAAGTGACACCTCAGTGGTTAATATAGTAGCATAATCATAATCATTCCCTTTAAAACGAAAGATAGAGAAAAAAGAAAAAGAAAATGGAAAAAAGCTCCCTTACAATATATCTCTAATCGGTTGGGTTCTGCAACACATATCCCCCTAAAATTTATTTATGGTTCCAAAATAATAATAAAAATAACTAATCTTGGTTATTGACAAATCTCATTTTTAGGCATTTTCTAAAATCATTTCAATTAATTCAATTCATCTAATCATCATTTAGCTTTCTTTTGTGGATAAGAAATGAAAAATGTGACCTTTACCAGTAAAATTGTCAGTAACCCCTATTGTTTTACACTTTTATAATTACAATATATTCTTATTACCATTTCTTCATGCAGAACCCCCTTTTAAATACGTTAGCCATTGTCTCTATGCAAACAAGTTTCTTTCTTTATTATGTAATTCCCGTGTCTCTCTATCTTTTGTTCTTGTTTCTTGTTCCTTCTCCTCTCTTTTATCCCGCTATCCCCTTCTCTATCCAGTTTGAATCCCTCTCTCTCTCTTTACCTTTCTGCTCTCTATCCTTCTGGACCTTTCTAACATGCCTAATTTCATAAATGTTCCCTTTTTTAATTACCTTCTTAAGTTTCATTTTTTGACCATCCTCCCTTTCCTTTTATTTGTATTAATCTTTGTGTTAATTGTCTTCTTAAAATGGCTTTCGCTTGTGCTGGCTCCTTCTCCTCCCTATTATCCTGCTCTCCCCTTCTCTATCCAGTTTGAATCCCTCTCTCTCTCTTTACCTTTCTGTTCCCTTTCCTTCTGAACCTTTCTAACATGCTTAATTTCGTAAATGTTCCCCTTTTTAGATACTTTCTTAGGTTCCGTTTTTTAGCCACCCTTCCTTTCCCTTTTATTTGTATTAATCTTTGTATTAATTGTCTTTTTAAGATGGCTTTCTCTTGTGCTGGCTCCACCCTTTCCACGGCTCTTCTTCTTTATTCAGCATTTGAATGCCCATATTTTCTGCAACATGCCAAGTTAGTTCAGTCACTTCCTGTAACAGTTCTTTCATACTTTTAAACTCCATTTTTAATTCTTTGGATGACCACCAAAATTTTAATTTTCCTTATTTCTTCTTCTTTAAATTTTCTATGATCCTAACCCAGGTCCAGAGTCTATATCAATATTACCAATTAGTCCGGCAATCCGTCTTTGTGTATTCAAGCTTTCACTTCTATAAGTCTTGCGTCTCTTTAAAATGTAACAACTCCAATCCACAAAGGAACAAGATAGTTTCTTACTTCTTTAGCTTCCAATTTTTCTCCACAAAGTGGCACTTTCTGCACAGAGTCTTAACCCTTTCCTTTTATTTTGATAATCAAAGTTTTCCGAGCCCCAAACTTAAGTTCTTACGCTGGCTTCTTCCTTTCCGGTTCGAAGCCCCTTATAGCTGTCAAAAATATTTTACTTATTTTTCTTCACTTGGAACTGCGCCGCTTCTGTTTCTCTTTTTAAAAACTCATCTTTATCTTAATCCCGGGTGCCTTGATCTTACCATCCGATACTCCCGGTTCCTCTGCTGTCGACTTCTCTCTTTCCTCCTGCACCAATCTTAATCCCGTTGAGACCTTCTCTTCGAGGTGGCCATTTTGACCACCACTTCTTGACGTCTTCGGAGGAAAAGACCAGACCCAAAAGGGGGAGATGCGGCTCCCCTCACTCTGGCTGGCAGATTTCCCTTTCTCCGCCGCCCTACGAGGCAGCTTCAGCCCCGAACCTTGCAGGATCGGGGCTCTCCGACGCAAGAGCCAGGCTGCGGTCGTGGACGATCACAAACCGCCGCCTGTTCTCGAGAAGGCTCAACCCGGGAAGTTCTGTGGGTTTTCATAACAAGTGTTTTTTCCCAGCTAACCTCTACATGGATCTGCAAAGAAATCCAGTGTCTTCAGTAGAAAAGTTGCTTCACCGTAATAATCACCATCCTGGCCTTTGAGAGTTCTTCTCCAATAACTGTCTTCAATGGTAAACATCAGATGGAAGCAACATGGAAGAGATTGTTCAACAGAAAAAGTAAATATCTTAGCTCACATTCTGTGGGGCACATGTTTTCATACAGGCAGGAGCTGTGCTCTTAAATGTACTTTCTTTCTTTTTCAGGTGAAGCTTGCGGTGTCTGTTACTGAATCGAGAAGCCACTACCATTTCCATTGTGTGAGAGTGCTT
>CM019149.1:1200872-1272748 GCA_009733165.1 Naja naja
TTCTGGCGTGATATAAAACCTGGTTCTTTTTACAGGCTGGGCTGGACTGATCTCCTGGGGAGAGGGAGGGTTTAATTTGATTTTAATTCGGTTTTATAGTTGTATTTTGGCTTGTATAGTTTAATTTCTTTTAAAATTTTATTTTATTTTATTGGACTTATATGCAGCCCCATCTCAAGACTTGGGGGCAGCTCACAATTAAAACATACAAATACAATAAATAATTAAAAGAATTAAACAACTATAAAGTCCAATAAGACCAATTAAAATACTTTAAAACTATCCCTTACCCCATTGAGGTAGTCACAGCCTGACTTGGTTGAATAGCCAGGTCTTCAAATCAGACAGAAGGTGCGGAGGTCAGGGCCAGACGGAGGTCCAGAGGCAGTTGGTTCCATAAGTCAGGACTGCCACAGAATACTTGCACCGGGGACCGCCAGCTGACATTGCCTTGCCGACGGGACCCCGAGGAGAGCTCCTGCCTCTGTGCCCGCAAGGCGGTTGGCACTCAATATCGATAATTTATTGTTCTGTGTTTTATCTGTGAGCCTTCCGAGTCCTTTTCGGAGAGTGGCGGCATACAAGTCAAAATAAATAAATAAATAAATATAGGGTTGTGATAGAAAAGAAATCCCAGACAGGCCCCACTCTTAACATTAGGCAGAGTTCAAGGGTAGCGATTGCTTCCTTGGTGTTCAGACAGGCAGCACTAAAATTACGTGACATCAATCTAGACTAGAGTCTCACCAAACTCCAGCAGTCTCTGGGCAACCTTTCCCAGAAGTCTCTGGAGACAAGAGGCCATGTTGTAGGACAGTAGAAGTCAATTCCCTTGTAACTGAGCTACCTTATTCCCACACCATTTTCTAGACATGTCCTGACAGGAAGAACCACAGCCACTACAGAACAGAGCCCCAAGGGGTGTTTCTTTTTTTTTTTTAAACAAATTTTATTCAATTTTAACAATTTTTTTAAAACAGCTCTTTTCAGTAGACAGCATGTTCCCGAGTCATCACTTTTACATGCAAATGTGACAGTAGATCTATATTCATTTTAAACATTTGACTTCACTTCTATTCCATTTTAGCGGACAAAGGTTCAAAGAAATTAATCCTAATCTCAAATCTTAATCTCAATCTGTATAGCCCCCAGTTCATTTCAAGTTAATTGCAAATATACATATATATTTTAAAAACTTCATGTATAAATCTTACAAATAACAATATATTTGCCCATCATATTAAAGATAAAGTTCATCCATATCTATCCTTTAATTATCTTCACATTGTTAATACTCTTTTATCATTTACAGAATTCTTTTATCCGTCAGATTTGCCCTTTCATCACATATTCTCTCCATAATTCTAAATCCGTACCCATGTTAAAAAGAATGAAAAAAAAACCTAGACTTGCCCCCTTTACTACTTTGAAAGTGACACCTCAGTGGTTAATATAGTAGCATAATCATAATCATTCCCTTTAAAACGAAGATAGAGAAAAAGAAAAAGAACATGGAAAAAAGCTCCCTTACAATATATCTCTAATCGGTTGGGTTCTGCAACACATATCCCCCTAAAATTTATTTATGGTTCCAAAATAATAATAAAATAACTAATCTTGGTTATTGACAAATCTCATTTTTAGGCATTTTCTAAAATCATTTCAATTAATTCAATTCATCTAATCATCATTTAGCTTTCTTTTGTGGATAAGAAATGAAAAATGTGACCTTTTACCAGTAAAAATTGTCAGTAACCCCTATTGTTTTACACTTTTATAATTACAATATATTCTTATTACCATTTCTTCATGCAGAACCCCCTTTTAAATACGTTAGCCATTGTCTCTATGCAAACAAGTTTCTTTCTTTATTATGTAATTCCGTGTCTCTCTATCTTTTGTTCTTGTTTCTTGTTCCTTCTCCTCTCTTTTATCCCACTATCCCCTTCTCTATCCAGTTTGAATCCTCTCTCTCTCTTTACCTTTCTGCTCTCTATCCTTCTGGACCTTTCTAACATGCCTAATTTCATAAATGTTCCTTTTTAATTACCTTCTTAAGTTTCATTTTTGACCATCCTCCTTTCCTTTTATTTGTATTAATCTTTTGTGTTATTGTCTTCTTAAAAATGGCTTTTTGGCCCTTCTCCTCCCTATTATCCTGCTCTCCCCTTCTCTATCCAGTTTGAATCCTCTCTCTCTTTACCTTTCTGTTCCTTTCCTTCTGAACCTTTCTAACATGCTTAATTTCAAATGTTCCTTTTAGATACTTTCTTAGGTTCCGTTTTTTAGCCACCTTCCTTTCCCTTTTATTTGTATTAATCTTTGTATTGTCTTTTTAAGATGGCTTTCTCTTGTGCTGGCTCCACCCTTTCCACGGCTCCTTCTTCTTTATTCAGCATTTGAATGCCCATATTTTCTGCAACATGCCTAGTTAGTTCAGTCACTTCCTGTAACAGTTCTTTCATACTTTTAAACTCCATTTTTAATTCTTTGGATGACCACCAAAATTTTAATTTTCCTTATTTCTTCTTCTTTAAATTTTCTATGATCCTAACCCAGGTCCAGAGTCTATATCAATATTACCAATTAGTCCGCAATCCGTCTTTGTGTATTCAAGCTTTCACTTTCTATAAGTCTTGCGTCTCTTTAAAATGTAACAACTCCAATCCACAAAGGAACAAGATAGTTTCTTACTTCTTTAGCTTCCAATTTTTCTCCACAAAGTGGCACTTTCTGCACAGAGTCTTAACCCTTTCCTTTTATTTTGATAATCAAAGTTTTCCGAGCCCCAAACTTAAGTTCTTACGCTGGCTTCTTCCTTTCCTGGTTCGAAGCCCCTTATAGCTGTCAAAATATTTTACTTATTTTTTCTTCACTTGGAACTGCGCCGCTTCTGTTTCTCTTTTTAAAACTCATCTTTATCTTAATCCCGGGTGCCTTGATCTTACCATCCGATACTCCCGGTTCCTCTGCTGTCGACTTCTCTCTTTCCTCCTGCACCAATCTTAATCCGTTGAGACCTTCTCTTCGAGGTGGCCATTTTGACCACCGCTTCTTGACGTCTTCGGAGGAAAAGACCAGACCCAAAAGGGGAGATGCGGCTCCCCTCACTCTGGCTGGCAGATTTCCTTTCTCCGCCGCCCTCTGAGGCAGCTTCAGCCCCGAACCTTGCAGGATCGGGGCTCTCCGACGCAAGAGCCAGGCTGCGGTCGTGGACGATCACAAACCGCCGCCTGTTCTCGAGAAGGTTCAACCCGGGGTGTTTCTGTGGGTTTTCACTAACAAGTGTTTTTTCCAGCTAACCCTCCTCACATGGATCTGCAAAGAAATCCAGTGTCTCCAGTAGAAAAGTTGCTTCTCCCTGTAATAATCACCATCCTGGCCTTTGAGAGTTCTTCTCCAATAACTGTCTTCAATGTAAACATCAGATGGAAGCAACATGGAAGAGATTGTTCAACAGAAAAGGATAAATATCTTAGCTCACATTCTGTGTGGCACATGTTTTCATACAGGCAGGAGCTGTGCTCTTAAATGTACTTTTCTTTTCTTTTTCAGGTGAAGCTTGCGGTGTCTGTTACTGAATCGAGAAAGCCACTACCATTTCCATTGTGTGAGAGTGCTTTGAATTCTTCTCACGCAACTTCTTTTTGTTAAGACTTGGGAAGGGGATTGATTCATCCCCAAGAATTATGGACCTCCTGCTTCTGCTTCTGATGCTGCTGGTGCCCCAACCAGTCTCTGGGAAGCTTAGAGTGAAGTGCCTGCTGAGTCTGGAGTGTCAGGATGGAAAACAACCATGGAGCTATTACAAGCCAGGAGACCATCTCATTGCTATGATCATCACTATGACCAACAGTGCTTCTTCTAGTCAGTCTCATTTGTAAGTGATGGAGTTGCATTCCTTCTATTCTAACACTCTCCTCCTTTTCTTCTTATTTCACTTACTTCTATATTGCAGGATTTATCTAATTTCCTGAATGATTTTGATGTTGATTTCCATGACTTGAGTCTTTTTTCATATTTTGTGAAATAGACTCAGACCCAAAGATAGGGCTGAAAACAAACCCTGTGTTCATCACTAGACTATTGACCCAACTGACCTTGGTTTTGGATCAATGTTGGCTTGAGCTCAGTAGACCTGTGGAGTCAAAGAGGATTGAATTTTTAAAAAACAATTTGTTGTTTTTTAACAACAACAAATTGTTAATAATACAAATAATAATGTGCACATTTTTTTTGCAGTACAGTTTCCTTTGGTTTTATCAAAACTCTGCAATCCATGAGCTATGTCTTAGCCCATTATGCTCATGTTCAAATTCATCATAAAAGGCTTGAAGAGCAATAAGGTCTCCAGAGAGGACTTTCTACTGGCTATTTGGCTGTTCAAAATATTCCTAATTGTGTCCCTCTAGTCCAACCCCCTCATCAGACAGGGGATCCTAGGCCACTCAGAATAGCAAGAGTTGGAAGGGGACCTTGGGAGGTCATCTAGTCTAACCCCCTCATCAGACAGGGGACCTTATGCCATTCAGAATAGCGAGAATTGGAAGGGGACCTTGGGAGGTCATCTAGTCCAACCCACTCATCAGACAGGGGACCCTATGCCACTCAGAATAGCAAGAGTTGGAAGGGGAGCTTGGGAGGTCATCTAGTCCAACCCACTTGTTAGACAGGGGAGGGGGGCCCACTTGGGACCCGAGAGGAAGCAGTTCCTCTGCTGACCGACAGGGGTGGCCCAGCCAGGATGCCTGGAATGGTCTGGATGGAGGCAGGAGGGAAACCCCCTCAGGGTCCCCCGAGTCTCAGCAGAGGGGAAGAGATATGGGGGAGGGTCAGAGAGATGCACAAAGGAGCTGGACGGATCTCTCCCCCTTGGGTTTCCATGGGAGTTTCTCTCTTGGTGTCCAGGAGTAGGTGAGAACTATGGGCAGCCACATCCTGCCAGGAACTGGACGTCAGCCGGGAAGAGAGGCCCCTCCATCTCAACAGGGACCCCAAAGGCCAGAGGAGAAGCCATTTCAGCCCTTGATGGGCGGAAAGAGTCCCAGGAAGAGGAGATCCCTCCCTTCCCACCAGAGGATCCCCTTGGGAGGACACCACAGGATTGCTGCAGGGAGTGTGGGAGGGTCTCCAGGAGGAGCCCACCTCTCCTCTCCCAGGAAAGAGGCTGCAGGAGGGAGGAACCATCGCAATGCGAGGACTGTGAAGGAGGGTCTCCCCTGGCTTCCTGGAGGGAGACGCCCTAAAGAGGAGACACAGAGACGGGATCTCTGGATCCCATATAGAGATCCATTTGAAGCCAAAGCCAGATCAGTCCCTGCAGAAGGAGAAAATGTCACCCGGGGCAGAGAAGTTCTTCCCCACAGGAGGCAGGAAACCTCACCTGGCCAAGGTGGACATGGAGGGGTTTAGGCCGAGAGTGCGGGAGAGGCGGCAGCCGGGGGAGTTGGCATGTCCACCATGAAGGGCCGGACTTTTTCCTCCCAGGAAACTCTGAGGGGAAAGGTTGGGAAGGAGGCCGGAGGTGCCTCCATCTTCAATGGGCTCAGCTTCAGGGATGGTGGCTGCTTGAGAGACATGGAGGCCAATCTGGCCTTGGTGGCCAGGAAGAGGCTGGCTGAGGGAGGGTCGCCTGGCACTCCTGCTGTCCCAGCACCTGGAAGGAAGCCCCTTCGCATGGGGGGGAGGGCCACCCGGCTGCGGCCCCTGTCCCCCCATCGATGGCCAAGGTTGAGGCGTTCGGCTGCAGCGAGAATTGTGTTGGGATTGTGGATTGTGCATCCTTTCCTCACCGTCTTCTGTGGGTGAAACCTTCTCTCTTCTTGGCACCTTGAATCAAAAAGTCCATCTTGGCTGAAACCCCGGAGTTTCCCCCTGGCCCTCCTGCTCCTCCTCAGGACGGCTGAGCCCCTGAGCCCCAAAGCCAGGCCTCGGCGGGGGAGGGTCTCCCCTCCAAATCCTCTCCTGGGTCCCCAGAGGGCTGGTTGCGGGGCAGAGAGAAATGGGGGGGTCAGGAAGGGAGGGGGTGGCAGAGGGAGGCCCAATGGGCCAGGGGCTCTTTTCCCCCCCACAGACGGGGGTCCTCTTCCCTAATTGCATGGGGGCAGGAGGGGGATATTGAACCCTCCATTTGATATAAAAATGATTTCCTTTACTTCTCCATCAGCAGAAAATACACACCAGACGCTCTCTTAATTCTGACCCTAGAACCGGAACAGGTAGAGCTGAGGCAGACAGTCAGCTAAAGAGGCCACAAACCGGTGAGGGTTGTGAGGTTGATCCCATGTTCCTTCCTGATGCCCCATAAAGGCCCTGTTTAGGACTGTGTGTGTGAGGCCACAACCTGTGTCTGAAGGTCTGTTGTGGTGGGGAGCTTTGTTGAGTCTATGTGGCGCCTTCTATCCCAATTCTCAGCCATCCTGGTCCTGCTGCGACCTCAGCTGAGTGATGGCTGGAGGGGTCCAAGCACCAGTGGGGAATTTGGCTTTGGAGGGGCCAGTGTGACCTTCCTGGGTCGAAGAACGGAGACCGGCCCGAAGCTCTGTCCAAACTGCCTTTATCCTTTGTCTGAATGGAGGAATTGATCCCAGGCAGGGAGGGAAGTGGATGATGGGGCTCAGGCAGACTCTGATTGGGGAAGGGACCTTTCCCCAAAGACAGAGAAACCTGCTGTGGCCCAGGGATGGGAAGGGGTCCAATGCCCCCACTGGGGCCCCCACAGGCTGAGAAAGAAAGGGACGGTGTGAAATCAGAGGGGATCCTGGAAATACTTTTCCTCCCGGGTGGGAAGAGAAACAGCCCCAGATGTGAATCCAAGGACCACAGGAAGCAGCACAGGGAAGGAAGAGGGGAGGCTGGCCAGGAACAGCCTCCAATTCCAGAGACAGACAGAGATCAGACGGATCATGATCTGAAGGGGAAAGGAGGGAATCTCTGGGAGAAAAGCAAGTGGGAGATTTCTTCACTCTGGGGGTCTTGCAGGGGGATCCACAGGGGTTCCGGATGGCTTTGGAAAACTCAGTGGGGAACTCTGTGTCCAACTGAATATCTGAAGCCTGGACAGAGTCACACACAGCAGTCATCTTTTGCCCAGGGAAGTGGACAGATACGCCGGAGGCCTTTTGGGAGAGGAGGGGGGTCACGGGGGGGGGCTCCTCTTGGCTTGAGATGGCTGGAGTCCATCTGGGGGCCAATGGAGACATTCAAAGTCCCCTCTGCCCTCCAGCCCTTCCCTGGATCTGCTGGCTTTAATCTGATGGGTTTCAAGGAATCCAAACTGTCCTTGATATTCCATAGTTTCAGGTGATTTATACACAAAGCTGCCTGCAGAGGGAAGATTTACATTTCTAAAGCATATTCTTACCCCATAAAGCACCAGTTGCTGAACCATTGCACAGACGTTAGAAAAATAGATTGGAAATATAGATGGTTCGTAACCTTTCTCTACTGTGAAGTTATCAGAAAAAACACTGAGCCCAGTGAGTTCAATACAAAGTTCTTCATTTGATGTAAAAGGTTACAAAAAGCAATAAAAGAATTCCCAAAAATATATACCTGTAGTCAATATTCATTTAAGTCCTCAATAAGTCCTTCTTTAGTAACAGCCACCTATGTGGCCGGAGTTCCAAAGTCCTTCCTCGTGGGTTGAGGCAAAGTCCTTCCAGCTGCATAGCCCCAGGCAGCTGAAACTGGCTAAAGGGGAACTGGCTGGATGCCATGAGGTAGTCCCTTAAGTACACCTGAGCCGGGTGAGGTGGGGCTTAGCAAAGCCCGGGAAATTCAAACCACAGCTGTGCTGTGATTGGCCCATTTGACACTTTTTACCTGGTGGCCAGAAGAAAGAACACAGCAACCTCATGGAAAATTCCTTTCCACACTTTTGGACACTAAAACCCCATGGAGGTGGGGCAAAAGGGAGAACTCTGCTGTTAAAGCCATTAAAAACCTACTAACATCACAAAGTGTGTTGATTCAGTATGATGAACATTTGCCATTAGTACTGAGCTGTGGTGCTTCCCCATTTGCAGTGGGCGCAGTGCTGAGCCACAAAGTGCCAAGTGTGTTAGAATCACCCATAGCATTTTTTGAAGGACCCTGTCCAAGGCTGAAAGGAGCTACAGCCAATTGGATAAGGAGGCTTTGGCAGTTGTGGCCGGTGTTGAAAGGTTTCACGAGTGTGTGGATGGGAGGACATTCCAGCTGGTCACAGACCAAAATTCTTCTGCGCATGCCTACCGTGATGGCCGTTTTCTGCTGAGCTCCAAACGGCAAGAGGGTCTGTCGGCTGTCTGAGAGGGTTTTGGAGGGAGCTTACGATCCCCGGAGTGCTCGCTCCCGACGTCGGATCCCTCAGGGTGGTTTTTTTGAGATCTCTCACCGGGAGCCGCTGGACGTGGCTTGTCTGGGAGGCGTTTTTTTCCGGGTTGCCGAGCCGGCCGGGCCATTTTTATGACTCAGCAGGACTCGTTAACGCCCGTGGATGTGGTGACAAGCCCGGCGGCGGTGGCGGCGAAGCGCTGGGATGCCCGCGACCCCCCTGTGTTTGGGGATTGCGGCGCGAGGATGGCCGCATCGAAAGTGGAGGCTCCGAGGGTACTGGGCTCCTTGTGTTAGATCTCCCAGCACTCTCCGAAGCGGCGGAGGATGGCGGTTGCGGCTGTTGTTGGCCCCGAATTTTACATCGGCCGAGGGGCTGCCACAGTGGGATGACTGCCCCAAAAGGGGGGCTTTCTCCAGGAGCAGCCGGAAAGCAGCCTCAGGAGTCACCAGAGTGGAGAACGGAGGGTGTTGTAGCTGGCCCCTATCTGGCTGTCTTGGTAGGTGGCGTTGCCCCTGCCCTTAGGCCGAGGGGGATTCCTGCCGGGTGTGACCAGGTTGGCCATGAAGGCAGTGGAGACGCCAGCAGTTCTGCCTCCCCCATGGGACTATGGCTGACGGACTGGCAGGTGACTCTATGGACTCCGGGGAGGACTAGTGGTGGTGAACCTGGAGTCCATCGTCGGCCCAGCCTTTTTTGGGATGGTTTCTCTGCTGGAGCTCTATCTGCCAAGGGTCCAACCGCCCTCCTCTGGGACTATCGTGTGCCGGACTTTGGCCTCCCTTACTGGTCTCAGCCGCTATTTTTTTTTCCATCTTGTTTCTCGTGTTGCCTGTCCTTTTGCCATCCTTTGTCATCTGTCTGGAACGCCAAAGTACTCTTCCTGCTGGGAGTGAAATCCCAGCTGGCTCCATACCCTTTATCTTGGTTTATGGCTGCGGGGTCTGGTTGTGCCCCTTGCTGGAGTGAGAGACCAGCAGAAGGGACACACTCTCCCTATGCAGCCATTTAAGACCTCTTGTCTACGGTTTACATTGGAGATGCCCGCTGAGAGAGCGTGGCCTATTCCAGATTGAGGTTTGAACATCTGCCACGGGTCTGCCGTGAGAGGGCAGCCTGGTCTTCGAATCTGGACTCTCTAATGGACAATATAATATCTCGGACTAGACCAAGTTATATACCAGACTTTGTTGCCGCTATTGTTGTTGTCATCTCTTTAACCCTCATGTCCGTTTTAGATATGCTTTTATTATACAATCTTACACGGTAGCAGAATTGCAGGCCCTGAGAGGACTCCTCTCTCTGGGTTTGCCCTATTGTACTATCTCCGCCTACCTCGAGGATGGGTTATGGAACCCGGAGAGATGGCATGGCAGAGGGAGGGGGTGGGGGTGGGGCTCTAATAAAATGCGAAAGAGGGTCACTAGGGCCCCTTTACTTAAATTTTTAACCAATTTTTAAGAAGGTTAGGAGAGGGGGGAAATGGCGTTGGGGGGGGGGTGCAGCCCGGTCCGTGGCGGGGGGGGGGGCTGCGGGGCTGATGGCGGGGGGCCAGGGGTACAGGTCGGGGACCGCAATCCCTAGGGTGGCTGAGATTGGCAGGAGACGAGGAGGCATGGGGCCAGCGAATTATGTGCTGGGAGCCGCGCGCTATCTTCGGCGGTGGCGCGCCCGACCCTATGACCTCCTCCCTTGGGGCATGGGAACTGGGCCTCCTGGGCTCAGACTGGTGTATTTTAATGCCAGCTCCGTGGCTAATAAATCTTCCCTCCTCCGTGAGGTGATCGAGGAGGAGGCTGCGGACCTGGCCTGTATCACCGAGACCTGGTTGGGGCCAGAGGGGGGTCCCTCTTGTTGATTTATGCCCCCCAGGTTTTCAGATTTTGCACCGCTCTCGGGCCCAGGGGAGGGGTGGTGGAGTGGCCGTGGTTATTCGGGAGACCTTGATTCCAAGGGAGGTCGCTGTTCCTGAGATAGGCGGTGGTGAGACTCTTCTCTTGAGGTGGGGGCCTGGTGGTCGGGTGGGCTTGCTGCTGACATACCTTTCCCCCAGCTGTGTAGCAGCAGCCCTGCCTGGGCTTCTCGACGTCCTCTCGGGGGTGGCGGTGGATCTCCCAGGGCTTATGGTCCTGGGTGATTTTAACCTGCCTTCCCTGGGGGGGGCGTCTGGTTTGGTCCAGGAATTCATGGCCTCCATGGGGGCCATGGGCCTGACCCAGTTGGTTCAGGGCCCGACTCATGAGGGGGGAAACACCCTCGACCTAGTTTTTGTCTCGGAACGGTGGCGGAGTGATATAGGGCAGGCTAATTGTACGACCCTGCCCGTCCCATGGTCTGATCACTATCTCCTTCGGCTGGTCTTCCAACAGGCCGTCCCACCCGCTGGGATGAGGAGCCACTGAGATGGTTCCGCCCCAGACGCCTGATGGACCCTGAGAGGTTCCAGGCGGAACTGGGGTCTTTTCCCACTTCCCTTGCCCACAACTCTGCCGAGGACCTAGCGGCCGCTGGCAACAGGCTGCTGGGGCTGCCCTTGACAGAGTTGTCCCCATGCGTCCCCTTAGGGCCGTGGATCCCGGGTAGCTCCCTGGTATACAGAGGAGCTCCGAGAGATGAAGGCCTCGGAGGGGTTTAGAGAGCAGGTGGAGGGCCACCCGCTCCCAATCTGATCGATCAGTTAAGAGCCCATATTAGGACTTACCTGGTAGCATGAGGAGGCGAGAAGGTCCTATCTCCACCCTCATAGCGTCCGCAGATAACGCCCAGCCGCCCTGTTTAGGGCACCCGCTCCCTCCTATATCCGGGGAGATGGTGGAGCTCTCCGGGAAGAGCTGAGAATTTGGTCAATATCTGTTGGATAAAATTCGCGGATTCGGGGCGGTTGTGCTCCACCTTGCAGTGGTCTGAGGATCGTGGTGCAAGCAGTCTGGCCGTGTGATCTGGACTGAGTTCGATCCTGTTTCCGAGGATGAAGTGGACAGGATTATGCGGCGTCTGAGTTCCACCACATGTTTGTTGGACCCGTGCCCTTCTTGGTTGGCTTATACCGCCAGGGAGGTCACCTGCGGTTGGCTCCGGGCAGTGGTCAACGCTTCATTAAGGGAGGGTGTCTTTCCCTCCGCCCTGAAAGAGGCGGTGGTGAGGCCCTCCTGAAGAAGCCTGCCCTGGACCCGACGTGTTAGACAACTTTCGTCCAGTCTCCAACCTTCGTTTTTTAGCGAAGGTTGTGGAGAGTGTGGTGGCTCAGCAGTTTCCACTTTTCCTGGATGAAGCGGACTACCTAGATCCGTACCAATCGGGCTTCCGGCCTGGTTTCAGCACGGAGACGGCATTGGTCGCACTGATGGATGATCTCTGGAGGGCCCGGGACAGGGGATTTTCCTCTGTCCTGGTCCTATTAGACCTCTCAGCGGCTTTCGATACCATCGACCATGGTATCCTTTTGCGACGCCTCTGGGGGCTGGGAGTGGGGGCACTGTACTTCGGTGGTTCCCTCTTACCTCTCGGGGCGGTCGCAATCGTGTTGACGGGGGGCAGAGGTCGCCCCGAGGTACTCACTTGTGGGGTCCCTCAGGGGTCGGTCCTCTCCCCCCTTTTATTCAATATCTACATGAAACCGCTGGGTGAGATCTTCCGTGGTTTTGGGGTGAGATACCATCAGTATGCTGATGATACTCAGCTATACATCTCCACCCCAGGCCAGATCAGTGATGCCCTCTCCGTGATGACTCGCTGTCTGGATGCGGTACGGACCTGGATGGACGGAAACATGCTTCGGCTCAACCCAGCCAAGACTGAGTGGCTGTACATACCGGCATCTCGGTCCAGTCAGGAGTGTCCATCGTTGACCATAGGGGGAGTGGTGTTGCCCCCTGTGGATAGGGGGAACCTGGGGGTCCTCCTGGATGCACGGCTCCAATTGGAGGATCAGGTGGGGGCCGTCGCCAGGGGGGCCTTTGCCCAGGTCCGGCTGGTTCGCCAGCTTCGCCCGTTTCTGGACCGAGATGCCCTGCGTACAGTCACTCATGCCCTTGTCACCTCGCGACTCGACTACTGCAATGCTCTCTATTTAGGACTGCCCTTGCATACCATCCGGAGGTTGCAGCTGGTGCAGAATGCGGCCGCGCGGGTGGTGATGGGAGTTACCCGATTCTCCCATATTACCCCCCTCCTGCGCGGTCTGCATTGGTTGCCGGTTGCGCTCCGGGTGAGATTCAAGGTTCTGACTTTAACATTCAAAGTCCTACACGACATGGGTCCACAATATTTAAGGGAGCGGCTCCTGCCGATATCGAGCGCCACCCGTCCCGTGCGGGCACATAGGCAAGGACTCCTCGGGGTCCCGTCGGCAAGTCAATGTCGGCTGGCGGTCCCCCAGCGGCGAGCCTATTCTGTAGCGGTCCCCGACTTATGGAATGCACTACCTCTGGACCTCCGTCTGGCCCCTGACCTCCGCACCTTCCGCCGCGACTTAAAGACCTGGTTGTTTGACCAAATTGGGCTGTGATTACCTCACCTGGGCCATGGGATAATTTTAAGTATTTTAATTTGGTTTTATTGGGCTTAAATTGTTTAATTCTTTTTAAATAATTATTGTATTGTGTATTTTAATTGTGAGCAGCCCGAGTTCGGAGATGGGGCGGCATATAAGTCCAATAAATAAATAAATAAATAAAAGCCTTGGTCAGGTTTCCTGTCTGGAAGCTGGCAGACTCCCCAAGTTCTCTCCCCCAGGTTGACCAGGTGGGCTCGTTCTTTAGCTGCCTCTGATGACCTCTTGGCCTATTGACCTGGAAAGAACCTGAGCCACGCAAATGCTTTGGGGAGCTGCCCTTTGCCAATTCCTGTTGAGGATCCAGCACCGGCCTGCACAATCCTCCACATCAATGACCTCCAAGGCCCACTGGCTGCCTCTGATGTTGCCAGACACTCAGCTAGGGGGCTCTTGCAGGGATGCCAGGCAGGACTCTGCCCGGCTGAGTGGGGATCCCCTCTTGGGAGGGAGAACCTGGGGAGCCCCATGTTGGGGAAGGGAAGCAGATCTGCAAAATCCCCCTCAAGCTTCCAGCTCCTGAGTCCTGGAAATGGGGGGGAGATCATATCCCATATGGCACAGCCACCCCTTTCCATGCATGGGGCACTCAGCAAAGCCCAGACCCACAGAAAAGGCCCAGGATGGCCAGAAAGGAGGAGGGGATTTGGGGGAACCCCCACCTCCCATTCCTGGGAAGAGGCTAACCTGGTTCATGGGTCCCTGGGTTGAATGCTGGGAGGATGCAGCCCCTGGGGTTTCCCCAGCCTCGCTTGTGCTCAGTGTCCTTCCAGGAGAGGCTCCTGTTGGGGAGAAGCCATGCAGGTCTGGGTCTTCTGAGGGGGATCCGGGGTTGCTCAGGAGAGAGAGGGGGAGAGGGAGGGAGAGAGAGAGAGAGAGAGAGAAAGAAAGAAAATATATGAGAATTGTCTCCACTTTATTGAGCCACCTGTCAGTTAACCAAGTCTTGGTGCAGGGCTTTAACTCCTGGTATAAGGGAAGAAGGTAGACCAGCATTTTCCAAACTTGGAATTTGAAGATGAAGGGACTTTAATTCCCAGAATTCCCTGCCCAGCATGATGAAGTCCATGCATTGTTGGGTGGGGAACTCTGGGGGTTGAAGTCCATTCCTCTTCAAGTTTGAAAAACACTCATAGAGACCAGCCACTCTCCACATGTTGCCTCCATTTTAGGGAAGAACAGAGACACCTGAAGAGACCCTCAGACATTGGCCGGATTGCAGAATGCACAAATCATGATTTCTTATGGCCATCAGAAGTGAAACATGCCTCAGTCACTTGGATTGACCCTAAATGACCCCAAGACTAAGATGACCAGATTTTAACATTGGTAAAGCGGGACACCATTGGGGGTTTTGATTAAAAATTTGCATGTAAAAAAATTGCATTGATTTGCATTAATTTGCATTAATTATAAAATTAACAAAAATCATACGAAACTCATATCCTGGTGAAATAGCCACATGGCCTTGGGGGAGGGGTAGGTAGAGCCATGGGATCCTTAGGGGAAACCCAAAAGTGGGAAGGCAAAGGGAAAGGAGCAGCAATGAAGCCACGGAGACCCCAGATCTTCCTCCTGTCCCCCTTCCCATCACTGGAAATACCTGCCTCCCCTCCCAGAGTTCAGCCATCTGAGCAGAATCCGCCTTGAACCCAGGACTCAGAAGGGCTCCCCCTCACTTCTCAGAGAATTTCACTGGGATTATCCCAAGATTGCTTCATTTCAGCAACCCAGTTAGGGCCCTGAAACCATCATTGATGGACACTTTCCATTGGACCAGATTTCCTCTGAATCTCAACCTTCACTTTCCCAAAAAGCTGCTCTGAAACATGTCCTCCTCTGGGGCTGATCCTGCACTTTGTCAGGTAGAAATGCCCCTCAGCCAACTTGGGAGGGGTTTGTGATCCTGTCTACTCAACTCTTTCCATGATCAGGGACTCTCAACATAAAGGCCTAAATCAGAATTAGTTCCTCAGACTCAGCCATTTGGACTTCAATTCCCAGAATTCAGCAACTTAGAACTAAGGAGAAATTTCATGGCAGTTAGAACAATTAATCAGTGAAACAACTTGCCTCTAGAAGCTGTGAATGCTCCAACACTGGAAGTTTTTAAAAAGATGTTGGATAACCATTTGTCTGAAGTGTAGGGTTTCCTGCCTAAGCAGGGGGTTGGACTAGAAGACCTCCAAGGTCCCTTCCAACTTTGTTATTCTATTCTATTCTATTCTATTCTATTCTATTCTATTCTAATTCCCCTCACCCTATAGAAACCCAGGGGCCTCTCCACCCTGCCCCCACTGGGGATGATTGGGAGTTCCTGCTGAAAACACCCATATTGTGGGGCTAAGCTGGGGTCCTCTCCCCAAACTCATCCTCTGTGAGGAGGGTCCTGTCACCTTTAAGGCCCCTCTGGTGAACCAAAGATTAAACACAGAAAATTATTTCAGCTTCCATCATGCAAACTCCTGACTGAGGATCATCAGAGTTTTTCCAGCCCTTCCCTGGAGGACTGGCTTAATTCATAAGACATAAAATTTTACCAACAACGAGGGGAAAAAATCACATTAAGTCACTGTTTAGTTCTAAATTGGTTAAAAGAATCAAAAGAAAAGAAAATGAATAAAATGCTGCTGGGAAATCAATTAACCAGGAAAATCCCCAAGGCCCCTTTTTGATCTCCATTCTGAAAGCTCTTCAGATAAGAAATTCTTCCAGGGCACCAAAGATTTTAAAGTTCATTTTTCACGATCGTTCATGGGATTTATTTGGGCAGAACCTGGGTCTGCATACAAAAGGGCAGGACCTCCAAAGCCCAGAGACATAAATACAGGTAGTCCTCAACTTATGACCATAATTGAGCCCATATTGTTTGTTGCTATGTGAGACATTTGTTGACTGAGGTTTTTTGCTCCATTTTACAAATGTTCTTCCCTCAGTTGTTAAATGATTCATTGCAGTTGTTAAATGAATAACTTGGTTGTTAAGTGAATCTGGCTTCTCCATGGACTTTGCTTGTCAGAATGCTGCAAAAGGGGCTCACGTGATAGGGGGAGACTGCAACCGTCATAAATATGAACCAGTTGCCCAGCATCCAAATCTCGGTCACATGACGATGAGGATGCTAAAATGGTCATAAGTGTGAAAAATGGTCATACTGTCACTTTTTTCAATGACATTGCAACTTTGGTCACTAAATGAACTGTTGTAAGTCGAGGACTACCTGTAGTCCCACTGCCCATTCCCTCCAGTCTGGCCTCCCAGTCCTCCCAGTCCAAGGCAAAGGCCTGGGTCTCCTTCTTCCTGCTCCTCCCCACAATCCCAGGGGCTTCTCAGAGCTTTTCGGGAGAGGGATCCCCAGATCCAGTTCCTCCTCTGGGGAGATTTCAGAATCCAAAAGGGATCAGAGCTTTTCCCTAACAGAAGAAGGGGGGATCGGACTGTCCATGATCCTGAACTGGCTTCTTTTATGTATGTAGGTTTGAATGTCATTGGTTTAGTTTGAACTGTTCTTGTAAAATGTTAGAAATGATTGGTTTAAAAGTGCGGGAAAACCCTGCACTCTGATTGGCTGGCAACTGCGGCTGCTGGCTATAAGTAGCAGACGCAGCCCAGCCAAAACGGGTTCGTTCTGAGCTGTAGTCACTAATAAACAAAGAGCTTGAAGCACTCCGCGTCTGTCTCTTCATGCAAACATAACACTGGTGACGAAGGTGGGATCTCCCTGAAGAAGAAAGCAACGCGGAACAGAAGAAGAGAGAGATGGCTGCACTGAACACCCCCCAGCCCCATTCGATCCGACGGCAGAAGACTGGGAGACGTATGCAGATCGTTTCCAAATGTATCTGGAAGGAAACGATCTTGCCAACATTTCCGAGAAGCGGAAGAGGGCGGTCTTTCTCATGCACTGCGGTCCGGCAGTTTTCAAGATGGCGAAGGCATTGGCGGGAGCTGCAGACGTGAAGGTAATGGAATGGCCTGACTTAGAAAAGTTGTTAAGAGCCCATTACGCCCCACAAGTATCATGCCTCATTAAGAGACACGAGTTTTACCGTCGGGATCAAGGGGAAAGCGAAAACGTAAACGACTTCGTGGCAAGTTTAAGAGACATTGGGGGTACATGTGAATTTAACAATTTAGAAGAGGCCATGCGCGATCGATTTGTTCTGGGCCTTAAAGACAAGGTGCTTCAGAGCAAGTTATTACTAAGACCTAAGATCATGCTGAAGGAAGCAATAGAAGAGGCCTCTTCAGCAGAAAGCTACCAAGTCCTCAGCAGCAGCCATGAAGAAAATTAACAAGGCCACAAGCCATCCTGATGTGGAAAAGTCCACAACAACTCATTGCGAGCAAATAGATTCTGAGTCAGACTGTAGTGAGGTGGAGGAAGGAATTTATAGACTCAGAATGGAGCGGAAAAATAAAGACCTGGGAAGAAACAGGCAAGATTTCTACTGCAGAGGTTGTGGGGGAAGCCACCCCGCACTGAATGCAAGTTCCTAGATACCACCTGCCTCCGTTGTGAAAAAAGAGGACACCTAGCAAGAGTCTGCAAATCATCCAGAACTCCACCCAACAGAAGGAAGTTTCCTGACAAAGAATTCAAGCCCAACAACCTCAGTGAGAAAATGGGGCGCAGCACAGAAGCAAAGGGGAAGAATGAAACTCATCAGACAGTAACTATTGGTCATTCTTCTTCTATCAATAACAGAAAAGTGCATGTCAAGGTACTAATTGAAGGAAGGCCTTGCCAAATGGAAGTGGACTCAGGCTCCTATTTATCTATGGTGTCATGGGACACTATTCACAGACTACTCCCAAACATTCAGCAGAAGCATTTCAAGAAGCAAGCACTGACTCTTAAAGACTACCAAGGGAACAAGATTCCAGTAGTTGGAACAAGAGAATTCAACGTGAAGTTCAAAGGCCACACCAAACACTTGCCCCTGACCATTGTGGACAAGGATCGCCCAAGCTTGCTGGGACTTGAGTGGTTCAATCCACTAGGCATCGAGGTGACTGGCATCAATCACGTGAGCAACTCTGAATGGGAGGAGGCCTTGAAGTCTGAGTTTCCAGAGGTCTTCAGCGATGGATTGGGCAAGTATATGGGGACCCCTATCACTTTCAATATAGATCCCAAGGTGCCACCAATTTGCTTAAAGCCCAGAAGGGTCCCATTTGCCTTAAAGGAAAAAATTGATGCACAATTAGATAAACTAATAGCTCAAGGAGTTTTAGAGCTCACTGACCACTCCAGGTGGGAGACACCCATAGTCACACCAGTCAAGACTGATGGGTCAGTGAGAATCTGTGGAGACTATAAGGGAACATTGAACCATGCACTTCAACAGAGCGCATATCCAGTTCCAGTGGTGCATCATTTACTACATTCACTTGGCAGGGGTACAGATTTGCCAAATTGGATCTGGCCCAGGCATATCAACAATTAACAGTTGATGATGCCACTGCAGAGGCCCAAACCATTGTGACTCATAGAGGTGCTTTCAAATGTAAAAGGTTACAGTTTGGAGTAAGCGTGGCACCAGGCATCTTCCAAAGCCTTATGGAAAGGATGCTCCAAGGACTGCCAGGGGTAGTACCTTACTTTGATGATGTGTTAATCTCTGCTGAAAATGACACTCAATTACAAGAGAGACTCAGAGAAGTCCTTACCAGATTCAAGAAAGCGGGGTTAAAAGTCAAGGAAGAAAAATGCACTCTTAGAACTGACAAGGTTGAGTTCTTGGGCTACATGATTGACAAGCATGGCATCCATCCTACAGATGCCAAGGTTCAGGCAATCAAAGAAGCCCCTAGACCTAAATGCAAAACAGATTTGCAAGCCTTCCTTGGACTCATTAACTTTTATCACATGTTCCTACCTCAGAAGGCAACCATTGCAGAACCACTGCACAGATTACTAGACAAAAAGTCTGCGTGGGTCTGTGGCAGAAAAGAACAATCTGCATTTAACAATATTAAAAGACTAATCACGTCTGATGCTGTACTGATACAGTTCTCTGAGAATTTGCCTGTTGTACTGACTTGTGATGCATCCCCTTTTGGAGTGGGGGGGGGTTTGAGCCACAGGCTTCCCAGCGGGAGGGAAGCTCCTATTGCATTTTACTCTTGCACCTTGACTAAAGCAGAGAGGAACTAAAGCCAACTGGACAAGGAAGCCTTGGCAATTGTTGCAGCTGTCAAGAAATTCCATGAGTATTTATATGGGAGAACATTTACCATTGTCACAGATCACAAACCTCTGTTAGGCATTGTGGCAGGAGACAAACCTACGCCCACTATCCTGTCACCAAGAATGCTGAGGTGGACTGAATTTCTTGCTGCTTATTCATACAAACTCATCCACAGGCCTGGCAAAGACATTGGGCATGCAGATGCTTTGAGTCACTGCCCACTTCCTTCTCACACTGAGGACTTTGCACCTGAGACTTACACCTTTTTCCTAGAAACTGTTGCCAAGCTTCCAGTACACGCTGCTGAAATTGCCAGAGAGACTGCCAAAGACACTTTATTGGCTCCTATTATAGGCTGGATTAAGAAGGTTTGGCCACTTCAAGATCTACCTCAACTCACCCAACCTTTTAAATCCAGGCAAACTGAACTATCTGTATTAAGAGGGTGTATTTTGTGGGGTAACAGGGTGGTTATTCCTGCAAAACTGCAAAAAGTGGTTTTGGAAATGTTACATGAGGGTCATCCGGGTGTTGTCAGAATGAAGGGATTGGCCAGGAGTTATGTATGGTGGCCAAGTATTGACAAGATGGTTGAACACTGGGTTGCATCCTGTCCCAACTGTCAGGAAGTCAGGCCTGCCCCACCTCTTGCCGCCAAACAGGAATGGGAATGTCCTAGGGGCCCATGGTCCAGGATTCACATTGATTTTGCTGGCCCTACCAGAGGGCACACTTTCCTCATTATAGTAGATGCATATTCCAAATGGCTAGAGGTTATCCCTATGGCATCCACCACAGCTGAAGCTGTCATCAAACAACTTAAAAAGCTTTTTGTAACTCATGGGTTACCTGATGTCCTCGTTTCTGACAATGGTCCTCAATTTACATCCAACCTTTTTGAATCATATCTAGCACAGCAGGGTATCAGACATGCCCTGACAGCCCCTGGGCATCCTTCGGCTAACGGCCAGGCTGAACGTATGGTACGATTTACCAAGGAAAAACTTCAGCAGTTGGGTCCAGGGGACATCACTGAGAAAGTTGAAAAACTACTCAGTGCTCAGCATATCGAGTGCCAGCCACCCTGTGCGAGCACATTGGCAAGGACTCCTCGGGGTCCCGTCGGCAAGCCAATGTTGGCTGGCGGTTCCCCAGCGATGAGCCTATTCTGTCGTGGCCCCTGACCTCTGGAACCAACTGTCCCTGGGGCTCCGCCTGGCCCCTGACCTCCACACCTTCCGCCATGATTTGAAGACCTGGTTGTTCGACCAATCCGGGCTGTGACCACTCCTTGGGGGGGGATGGGTTTCTTAATTATTGTAAATTTTAGGAAGGGAGGAATTTTTAATCAGTAAGTTGATAGAACAATAGAATATGGAATGGTGGCAGGTTTAAAAATTAATAAAGATAAACAAGATCCTAACAAAGATATGTTGCAAAACCAAGAAAGATTTAGAAGATTTATTAGAGATCCAGATTGCAAATAAAGTTAAATACTTTGGGAATAAATAAACATCAAATGCAGTACATTGAAAGAAGATAATTATATAAAACTCAAACAGCAGAATAGCGACAGATCTTAAAAAGATGGAAAATATGCAATTATCTCTTATTGGCAGAATTCGACAGTTAAGATGAATGTTTTACCCAGAATCTTATACTTATTTCGAACAATTCCAATTAGACTTGGGAAAGAATACTTTGAAGATTTAAATAAAATCACATCAAAATTCATATGGCAGGGCAAAAAGCCAAGAATCAAATTTAAGCTATTACAAGATGCAAGGTCAAGAGGGGGAGCACTACAAATTGGGAATTGTATTATCAAGCTGCAAGCCTGATGTGGGTGAAAGAATGGATAACATTGAGAAACAATAGATTGTTAACTTTAGAGGGTCATGATCTATTACTAGGATGGCATGCTTTCTTATGGTATAAGGGAACTAAAAAACAAGGATATTTTAGAAGACACTATGTTCGAGAAGCTTTGTTTTTAAATTGGGAAAAAACCAAAACAACATTATATACAAATTCCATTATGGGTATCTACTATTGAAGCTTTTTCATATGCAATAATATACAAGAAGGAACAAACAGTTAGATATGAAGAGATTTTAAATGAAAAGGGTGAACTCAAATCGATGCAAACACTACAAGAACAAGGATAAAAATGAATTGGTTTCATATTTGCAAGTACAATCTAGATATGATGAGGATGTTAAGAATGAAGGGTTTATAAAAAGCAAACTGAATTAGATAAAATTTTGATGGGCACGAACGAAAAAATGATTAAAAACTTTACGGTTATTTATTAGAAGTTAGAATGGAAGAGAAGCAGGTTAAGGAAACAATGATTGCTTGGGGAAAAATTTTGGTTATGGGATAGATTTAGAGAGATGGCAAACACTGTGGGATCAGAATTATAAAATGACAATGTCAACTGCATATAAAGAAAATTTGTATAAGATGTTTTACAGGTGGCACCTATCCCGAGAAGGATTGCAAGAATGTTCAAGGATAAATCGGATAAGTGTTGGAAATGTCACCAGATACCTGGCTCCTACTACCACATGTGGTGGACTTGCGTTGATGCTAAAGATACTGGACTAAAATCCACATGTGGCTGGAAAAATGATACAACAACATATAGACTTGAAACCTGAGATATTCCTGTTGGGAATTGTCCCAGAGACATTTAACAAAGATTTGAAATATCTGATTGTTAATGTACTGACAGCCGCTAGAATTGTATTTGCTAAAACTGGAGAAATGATAAGACACCTACGCAGGAGGAAGTGATTAAGAAGATTTTGGATTGTGCGAAATGAGTAGATTAACATTTGAAATTAGGGATCAAGAAGAAAAGCAGTTTTATAAGATATGGAATATGTTTTATCAATGGTTAGACAAAAAGTTTGGTAATGTATTTTTGGGAATATAAAGATAGATAGAACTGTTGAAATAATATAGAGATTATAATATGACAAAGGATTAATAATAAGGATTATAGCTTTTCCTTTTTGTAATATTGAGTATGAATAATGAGGGGTAGGCACTGTGATTTTTGACCGACCGACATACTTGAAATTGATATGGATTTATGTGTTGTATGTTTGTTTGTTATGTTTGTGTTTTTTGGAAAAATAAAACTTTTTATAAAAAAAAAAAAAAAAAAAAAAAAGGAAGGAGGAATCTTCACAGGACAACCTTAGCCGCATTGCTCCACTGCACCAACAACTGCGAAGACACGGATCCAATTGGAGAAACCAGCCGGGTCTTCCCAGCACCAGAAGCCCCAAAGAGCCACAAAGCCCCCACGGATCTGGATGAGTAGGAACATGCTTCGACTCAACCCAGCCAAGACTGAGTGGCTGTGCGTATCGGCACCTCGGCCCAGTTTAGATTGTCCATCTTTGGCCATAGGGGGAGAGGTGTTGCCCCCTGTGGATAGGGCGCGGAATCTGGGGGTCCTCCTGGATGTACGGCTCCGATTGGAGGAGCAGGTGGGGGCCGTCGCCAGGGGGGCCTTTGCCCAGCTCCGTCTAGTTCGACAACTCCGCCCTTTTCTGGACCGGGATGCCCTGCACACAGTTACTCATGCCTTTGTCACCTCTAGACTCGACTACTGCAACGCTCTCTATTTAGGACTGCCCTTGCATACCATCCGTAGATTGCAGCTGGTGCAAAATGCGGCCGCGCGGGTGGTGATGGGAGTTACCTGGTTCTCCCATGTTGCCCCCCTCCTGCTGCCTACATTGGCTGCGGTTGCGCTCGGTGAGATTCAAGGTTTTAGTTTTGACATTCAAAGTCCTACATGGCATGGGTCCTCAATATTTGAGGGAGCGTCTTCTTCCGATATCTGGTACCGGCCGCCCTGTGCGAGCTCATAGGCAAGGACTCCTCGGGGTCCCGTTGGCGGGTCAATGCCGGCTGGCGACTCCCTGATGACGAGCCTTTTCGGTCGCGGCCCCTGACCTCTGGAATCAACTGCCTTTGGAGCTCCGCCTGGCCCCCGATCTCCACACCTTCCGCCGTGAACTAAAGACCTGGTTATTTGACCAACCTGGGCTGTGACCCCCCTGGGGAGGGAGGTTTTAATGTTTATTGTTTTTACGTCTTATATTTGGGCTTGTCTTTGTTTAATTATTTTTTAAATATTTATTGTATATGTTTTTAGCTGTGAGCCGGCATACAAGTTCAAGTATAAGTATAAAATAAGGGCAGGAAAGGCGACCCAGGGGGAGGGGTTGGGTGAAGGCAGCCAGGAAATTCGTGAACTGCCCTGATCCCCTGCAAATGCCACTTTCCGACAATCTCCGCTTTGGGGGAGGGAAGGAACTGCTCTTGGGGGCGCCCAGGTAGACTTATTTATTTTATTTATTTATTTTATTCATATTTATATGCTGCCCTCACATCTGGAGGGGCCACCCTTCTCCTGTTCCCAGGGGGGCTCTTCTGGATGGGGGAGGCAGAGTCCCCTCAATGCTTTGGGACCTAATCAAACAGTGGCCACAGGGGAGAGGGGGAGCGGACTGGAAAGAGGACCGAATCAGCATTCTATGTCTGGGAATAAACTTTTTGGGGGCGGAGAAAGATTCCCAGGAAGAAAAAGGGGCCGGATCTCCCAAAGGCCCCACAGGGACTCACCAACGTAGCAGTCCTGTAGGACGACCACCAGCAGCACCAGGAGCCAGAGGGGCCCCATCCCACCATGTGCATCCTCACAACCATAGGAAGGACAACCAGATACCCCGAAACATTTTCTGGGCTAAGGTTAGGGTGGGGCAGGATCACAGCATCCACCACGTGTGGGCAGTTTCACCATCTCAGCTACAGACTTGACAGCCCACACTTTATTTACAAGCCTTACATGACCACGGAAAGATCACACACAAGGAGTAAAAGAAAAGGGGGAAAATGTATCAATTCTATAACTTTCTCCCTGTTTACCCAATGATATAGTCCACAGGCTGTCACTTTCCTGCCTCTAATCCAAAAATCGATATTGTTAGAAAAGATGGGAAACGAAGGCCTTCATTCGTCATGAAATTCCACTTCAGAAACAAACAACTTCAAAATCAGCCCCAATTTAGGATCCATATATGGAGTTCTGATGTGAAAGGACAGCCCTGCCCTTAACACTAGGCAGGGTTCACTAGGCCTTGGCTTCCTTGGCATTCAAAGACAGGCAGCCCCACCATTAAGGGACAGCAACCTAGACTAGAGTGTTGCCAAACTCCATTGCTCTGGGTGACTTTCCCCAGCCCTATCTGGAGACAAGAGGCCATGCTGAAGGACAGCAGAAGTCAACTCCCTGGTTTCTGAACTCCCTTCGTCCAGCATCACTTTCTGGACATGTCCTGACAGGAAAGACACACAACCACAACAAAAGTGCCCTCGGGAGTGGATCTGTAATTTTTCACTCGGATGCTTTTTTCCAGTCTCTCCTCTGCAGAGAGGAAGTTTAGGATCCCAAGAGGAGAAATTATTTCTCCCTGTAATTATGACCATCCAGAGCTTTGAGATCTTATGCTACTTCTCCAGTGGCTGCCTTCCACAGAGAAAGCAGACTGAAGCCCCATGAATGATGCACCTCCTGCTTCTGCTTCTGCTTCTGCTGGTGTCCATGCCAGTCTCTGCGAAGCATGGACTGAAATGCCCACTGAGTTTGGAGCACCAGGATGATAACAGTCCAGTGAGCCTTTACAGGCGAGGAGACCATCTTGTTGGTATATTCATCACTGTCTGCACAATGTTGCAAACATCTTGGCTTTTCAACATGGCTCCTTCTATTCAGTCTGTTTCAGGGTAATTCAGGAACTGCATTCCTTCCATTTGCATTTCTAACACTCTCCTTTTCTTCTTATTTCATTTATTCCTATATTGCAGCACTTGTCTGATTTCTTGAATAATTTTCATTTCCATGACTTGTCTCTTTTTTAATTTTATTTTGTAGACTCAGATCCACAGATGGCACTAAAAAAACCATGAAAGAATTCCAGATTTTCTTCTTCCCCAGTTCATTCCTTTAATTCATTCCTTAAATACTGGATTTTATTTACAGTAGTGATGCTTGCTTTTGAATCAATAGAGTCTAGTTAAGATTCAGTAGGATTTTGGAGACAAAGGGGATTTAATTTTTTTTAAAAATATTTGTTGTTGATTTTGATTATAATAATAAACCTTTTTTTACAATAGGAAATCTTATGGTTTTTTACAAGCCTTACTATTAATTGTAGCCATTCAAATGGTCAACAAGAACTCCCAGTTCCTGCACAATCTCACACTTGGCTATGACATCCATGAAAACTATTTGAGCCCTTTACGCACTGCAGATGTCTTGCTGGACATTCTCTCCACTGGAGAAGCCAATGTCCCCAACTACAGCTGTGGAAGGAAGGAGAACCTTCTGGCTCTTCTTGATGGAGCTAGAAGGGACATCTCCATCCAGATATCAACATTAGCAGACCTCTACAAAGTCCCACAGGTGTGTGTGTGTGTGTTTCTCTATTTTGGTGTTTTGATGCAACCATATCTTTTCCATGGAATTCAAAAGCTGTTTTACAACATACCAGCTATATTTATAAATAAAGTTATATGTATAAACAATTACAGGCAAGTTTGTCTAATAGATACTGTGGGTAAAATATATGCCATGTTCCCCTTAAGTAAACTTGAGATTGGGTAGAAGAAAAGTGCATTCCTTGAAGAAGAGCAAGAAGGTTTTAGGAAGAGTTAAAAGCTGCATAAATTTGTATAATAAGTAAGAAATGAATTAATGTAATATTTTCAACAGATTTGTCCTGAAATATCTAATTACAAAATATGTCAGTTGCGTAAACCACAGTTTGCTGGCTTTCTAGATGTTAGTGCAGCATTTGATATAATAGAGAGAGAAACATTATGGAGGAAATTGATCACCCTCAAAATGGAGCTCAGCCTGTTGGCCCTATCCAAGCCCTTTCTCCAAGCCCTTGTTTGAGAGGGAGGCTTGGGCTCAATAGAGCCCTGAGATGGATACTTACAAAAGAGGAAGGGAATGGGGCATATTTGAACCCTTGTTACTCTCTCTCGATATTAATTACTTACCTGCACTAATGAAGGATTCTGAAATACATATATGTAACATTCTAAATGCGTATGAGAACACCATGGTTTATTATCCACGAAGAATCCAGGCTATTGAAGAAGAGAAATATGTAACCATCCTCAGTAAGGTTGGAACAGTGAAATGGATGAGCTGCTCCCAACACACCTTCCAAATTGCCAAGTATTGAAACCAGAAATGCTTATAGTTTCCAGAATAAGAGGTTACTTGAATCAGAGTGCCATGAATTAAGGTTTGGATGGCACAGCTACTTATGGAATGATAAAAGTAAAGTTAATGTTGATTTTAATAATCACTTTGTTAGATGCACCACACTAAGAGTTTGGAATAAATATAAAATAAGGCTCTCTACAGAGCTGCTCCTTTGGGTGTCACTCCAGGAAGCCTTTTTTTAGAAAAGAAATGGTGGTGAAGCCAGACTGTTTGATGTATGGTAAAATTTTATCTTTCAAGTCTGGTGACCCAATACTAAAGGCCAAGGGAAGCACTTGAATCAGAAATTATGTTTGCTATTGGTTTACTTATCAACAACTGAAAGAAAGATTTAAACTGGATAAAAAGTGCTGTGGCTTTGATTTTGTTAAAAATGAATTGGAAATCGCATTATATTGTAACAATGAACATGTTATCGCTAAGATCTATAAAACATTATTCAAATTAAATTTGGAAAATGAACATGTAAAATACTTTATGAGCAGGGAATTTTGGATATAATGTGATGCTTGAACAATAGGAAAATAAGCGGGCAAAGGGCTTAAAATTTACATTAAATGATAATCTAAAAGAGAATTTCTATAATATGAGGTATCGTTGTTATTTAACACCACATAAGTTATCCAAGATGTATAAAGATATGTCAAATGAATGTTGGAAGCGTAAAAGTAAAGAAGGGACGTTTTATCATCTATGGTGGACATATGATAAAGAAAAAAATGGGGATTATGATTCATATTTTGATACAGAAAATTTTGAAAATGGGGATAAAAATCAAACCAGAACTTTTCCTTTTGAGTCTAATAGAAAAAAAACTGGAGAAAAAAATTGGAGCTTTGTTATTATATAAGTTGACAGCAGCAAGACTGTTGTATGGGCAAACATGGAAGGACACTTTGATTCCTAGCAAGGACGAATGGTTGCAGTAGTTGGCAGAAATGGCAAAACTGACCACTTTGAATAAAGAAAAGAACATAAGTACTTTTCTTTCCACATGGAAACCACTTCTGAACTTCATGCTTGAAGTGGAAAAGAATGAAACTTTGATTTTGAGTTTTACCGAGTAGATTGATAGATCTTTATAGAAATGGCTTGTTCATATTATTATGAAAAGCAAAAAGTTGTGATTTGATGTTAATGCCTTATTTTACTGCAACAGAGAGAGTCAGAAGTCAATGTTTCTTTTTCTTTTCTTATCCTCCCTCACTTCTCTTGCCACTTTTTTCCCCACTGTTTTTCTATTTACTTTTGTATTCTGTATTTTACAATGTTTTATAACTGAATAAAAATGTTATAGAAGGAAAAAAGAAACCAGAAATACCTAAATATCTTAGGGCGGAGTTTACTTGAACAAGATTTCATCAGCTAAACACTATGGTTAAAAATCAAAGATTTAACTAAGTTCCTTATAATTAACAGGCTTTTATTTGTGGAGCTCCAAAGACAGAAGATGCAATACATCTGTAGGTTGAATGTCAATTGCAGAAGAAAGAGAGAGATCAGAGTCTTGGACTGCACGTTAGACAAACAACCTATTGGGAGACTTAAAGCAACATATTTCTTGTGCAGTCAGAATTCAAATATTTATATAGAATCCAGACCTTTATTGGAACAAAGCAGTTCAGTTGAAATCTACATATGAGTCTGATTGCAGTAAATTATTGGAGTAATACAGAAATTGCATTTTTATTCTTTTTCTTTCTTGAATTTCATTTTTATATACCGTGTTGTTAATGTTCTGTGTTTAAAATTCTGTTTCTTGATATTGCCTAACAGCTAATCAACAATAATCTCTTTAATTTGCTCATCAAAACAATGTTGGATTTATTAAAAGCTAATATTTTGGACTTGATTTGACCCTAAATATAACACAACATTCTTCATTGCTTTTTCAGTTCAGTTATGAATCTTCTTCAGAGGCCTTAAGTGATAAAAGTCAATTCCCCTTTTTCAACCAGTTACTCCCCCAAAAAGGAGTCCAGTACCCAGCACTTGTCCAACTCCTTCTCCACTTCAGATGGACCTTGATTGGTCTCTTTGCTTCAGACACAGAAAATGGAGAGAAGTTCATGAGAATTTTTACTCCAATGCTTGTCAGGAATGGGATTTGTGTTGTTATATCACAACAATTCTCAACAACTGGACCTACAGCAGCCCTCAGGGAGGCCCTCTCTAAGTGGAGACAAGTCCATCTCTTTGTTCACTTCATGGAATTAGATTCTGTTTTGGACAGAATTCTTCCTTTCCATTTAACATTTGAGGATTTGTCAGGACCTACTAAAGAGAAAGTCTGGATCACCACAAGTTTTGCAGGGTATAAAATAAAGAGCCACAGACTTCTCAAATATATCCATAGTATTTGGAACTTCGGCTATCTGACAAAAGAAAGGCCAGTGGATGATGACTTTGAACCCTATTTCTTTGTGGAAAATCCATTTATAAATCATTATTTCCGCTGTTTTCTTCACAAGCACATCCATTCTGTCAAAGGCCGCAGAAGATGCACCCAGAAAGCCCCAATGGAGACCCAGAGGAAAAGGAACAGGATCCAGTTCAGAAATGACCCCCATTCATACAGTATCATTCAGACTCTGGCCCAGGCCTTGAATGCTGCCTATTCCTCCAGAAAGAGGAGGAGAAGGAAGGAGGGCGAAGAGAGGTTGGAGTCTCCAAGGCTCCAGCCGTGGCAGGTATGGGGTCCCAATAGGGGTCCATTAATTTTGGTTCCTTTGGAGAAGGAGCCCAAAGGAAAAGGAGGGGAATCGTCTCAATCTGCTTGTCAAGCGCAGGGAAATCATGAAGTCCAGGCAGTTCAAATGAACATATAGGTTCACCCCAGGCTCCTGCTGTCCACAAGAATAGGAACCATCAATGGTCAAGGCAAACAGGTGGTAGACAAGGGTCCACAGAATTCTGGGGGCTGGACCCAGATCTCCTGTGGGCAGGACTCAAGACTAATGGTGCCTTTGACCCCCTCACTCAGGCTCAGTCTGGTCATCCCCTATCCTACTTGTGCTACAAAAGATCTGCAGATTTGGGCAATCTAATTGTTCAGGGGGAATAAAAGATAGCTAACAGAACAGACAATTTTGGATATTAAACATGGCTAGTGCTAAAAGGCTGTATACATAAATAAATTCCTGCATATAAATAGGATCACATAATTTTACAATTATGAATTTGTAAGAGCCCCTGAGACCATCTAGCCCAACCCCTCCTTTCTGCAAGAATCTCAGTTCAAGCTTTTCTTACTGTTGGCTGCTCAGTCTTTGCATTCAGACAATCCATGAAGAGGAAACTGAACTGCTCGGCTTCACTGGCTCAGCTCTAAAACAGCTCATCCTTTTAGGATACTTTCCCCCTCATTCATCTAAAATCTTCTTTCTTGTAACTGTATTCATTTTTCCATGACTGACACTCTGGAATAATAGGGAGCAGATCTTACATTCCTCATGTGTAACGTGTGTCAGTGATTGAAAGAGGGCTGCATCCTCCCTTCTCCAACTGAGAGATTGTGTCAGTTGGAAAAGGGGCTCCCAGACTCCTCCTGATCTTCAGCTCTTCTCCTTGTGGTCTTTCCTCCAGGCTAAGAGCAGGTCCTTTGAGCTCTTCCTTGGCTTATATCTCCCTCCCTGAAGTTCACGTAGATTTTTTGCAAATTTTCCTCCAAGTGTGGTGCCTGCAAGGGGACCTGGTCCTTGAGTTGGGGTCTCCCCAATCCAGAAGGTTCACTTTCTGAGATCCTTATGGCTTCATTTGCATTCTTTCCATGAGCCTCATCTGCTGACTCTGATTCCGTTTCCAGTTAAGTACAATTTTGAGAGCATTTTCACAAACATACATATCAAATTTAGTATCCTTTATCTTTCTTCCAGTCCATCACTCATGTTCTTATATGAGACTCTATTGTTGGTCAAGTCCTAGTTGCTAAAAATCAGAAATTTTTCTATTGCTTTTTACTTGTGTGCCAATCATAAATATTGTTTCTGGAAACCTGATGTTCCTCTTATTAAATTTTATTTTATTCAAAAAGGTAAAAAAACAAGTTTTGGAAAATAAAACTATTACAAAGACAAGACAAAACATTTTTTAAATTGTGCATTGAAAACAGACAAAACATGCATATTGTTCCCCCACTTGAATACAATACAGCAATAATAGTTTCTCCCCCTTACAAAATAGGGTCACAATTATGAACTACACATCTATTTGCAATTATCTGACTTGTCATCTATCTGCTGTATATATAAAAAAGTAGTTAACAGGCAATCCAACAATAAAATTAAATTTCAAAACTTCAAAATTGTTTGTTAGATTAGACATTGAAACAATGTTAGAAGGGAATATAACTACGATGAAATTGACAGAAGCTTTGAAGAAAGAAAATACTGGAAAAGCACCAGGTCCAGATTGCCTACCGGTGGAATTTTACAAGACTTTTCAAGAGGGGTTAAGCCTCCAGTTGCTAGAAGTTCTGAATGAAGTGTTATTAAAAAAGAGAATACCTAAGACATGATCAGAAACTTATATTACACTTGTTCCTAAGGAAAATATGGATTTACAAGAAGTTAAAAATTATAGACCTATTTCACTGTTGAACTCAGACTATAAAATTTTTGCTTTGATTTTAGCAGAAAGGCTGAATAGATATTTAAATAACTTTATTCATATTGATCAAAATGGATTCCTGCCAAAATGACAAATTAAGCAAAATGTGAGAATAATCTTAGACACTTGGAATATTATGAAGCACATCCTGAAAAACAGATGGCACTGATGTTTTTAGATGCACAAAAAGCCTTTAATTTGAATTGGCGTTTTATGATATTGCAAATAGTACAAATGGGTGTTGGTAAAAATTTTCTACAGGCCATTGAGACAATATACAACGTACAAACTGCGAAGATTTTGGTAAATGGAGAACTAACAGAAATTACAGAGATAAGAAAAGGAACTAGGCAAGGTTGTCCTCTGTCGCCTCTGCTGTTTGTGTTAACACTAGAAGTGTTGAATAGAGGTATTAGAGAAGATGAAGAAATAAAAGGAATCAGAATCAAAAAAGAAGAATATAAATTACAGGCTTTTGCAGATGATTTGGTATTTAAACTAGAGGATCCATTTAAATCAGCACCTAGATTGATAGAGAAAATAGAAGAATATGGTATGGTGGCAGATTGAAAAACTAATAAAGATAAAACAAAGATCCTAACAAAGAATATGTTAGCAAGATGTAAGAAAGAATTAGAAGATATATTAGAGATTCAGATTGCAAGTAAGGTTAAATATTTAGGAATATATATTATGTCAAGATGCAGTACATCTTTGTTTGATTCTTCATAATAATGCATTTCCTTAAAATTTTAACTAGGATTTTTCCCAACAATTGCTTTCCATTCCCCAAAGTCTTGGACCTCCTGCAAATTGCAACACGACGCCTCTTAAGACTTGTTTTCCAGTTAAATATGACAAGTCCATTCCCTCATCTCCCTCAATCTTCTGGAAAGAATCCATTTCATCCGTCATCCGTTCTGTCCACTGTGAGTCTTCAGGGTCCATGGCCTCTCCAGCAGGGGTGGGATTCAAATTTCTTAACAACTGGTCCTGTGGGTGTGGCCTAATTTGTGGGTGTGGCTTGGTGGTCATGTGACTGGGGTAGGAGTAGCTTGCTGACTGGGCGTGGCTAGGTGGTCATGTGATGGGTGGGAGTGGCCTGGTGGCCATGTGACTGGCAAACCAGATGTAAGTGGTCCTCGCTTAATGACCAGGTCCTTGCTTAATGGCCAGTTGCTTAGCAAGTGTTTTTTGCCAGGTTCCAAGGCCTGGGGAGCCCTGGAGAGGGCAGGGCGAAGCCCGGTTAGGTGGCCATGTGACTGCAAAACAAATGTAAGTGGTCCTCGCTTAATGACCAGGTCCTCAATTAATGACCAGTTGCTTAGCAAGTGTTCTAATTTAGGACTGAACTCCACAGAGCTACTTGGCCTGTTTTTGGTGTTTTGACAGCCACACACACACAAACACACATACATACACACACACAAAACCTTTTAACCCTGCTATTCCTTAATTCTGTAAGCATCTCCTTTTGGAGCAGGGCATTGGACTTTATTTATTTATTTATTTATTTATTTATTTTATTGGACTTGTATGCCACCTTCTCTCCCTAGGGACTCAGGGTGGCTCACAGTATAAAAATTACACAATATAAATAAGTTAATTAAAACACGATTAAACCCAAGCCCAATAAGATCTAAAACTAATAAAATTTAAAATAGTTAAAACCCATCCCACTTCACTTCAGTCCACTCCAGCTTGTTGAAAAAACCAAGTCTTCAGGTCGCGGTGGAAGGAATGGAGGTCCGGGGCTAATCGGAGCCTCAAGGGGAGCTGATTCCACAGGGTGGGTGCTCCCACAGAGAAGGCCCTACCCCTGGGAACCGCCAACCGACACTGTCTGGCCAATGGCACCCCAAGGAGGCCCTGCCTATGGGAGCGTACAGGGCGATGGGAAGTCGATGCTGGCAATGCATCCCGCAAGTACCCCGGACCCAACCCATGTAGGACTTTGTATGTTAACACCAACACCTTGAATCTCACCTGGAGGGCAACCGGCAACCAATGCAGCTTACGCAGGAGGGGTGTAATATGGGAGTATTGGAATACTTCCATCACAACCTGTGTGGCCGCATTCTGCACCAACTGAAGCCTCTGAGTGGTCCGCAAGGGCAGCCCCATGTAGAGCGCATTGCAGTAGTCGATTCGGGAAGTAATAAGTGCTTGAGTAACTGTCTGTAAGGCATCTCAGTCCAGATAGGGGCACAAATGGCGCACCAGGCAAACCTGGGCAAACACCCCCCTGGTCACAGCTCCCACCTGATCCTCCAAACTGAGCTGTGAGTCCAGGAGGACACCCAAGTTGCGAGCCCTATCCACGGGGGGCAACACCTCTCCCCCCATGCCTAATAGTGGAATATCCTGGATGATCCGAGATGCCGGTACGCACAGCCACTTGGTCTTAGCCAGGTTGAGTCGGAGCCTGTTCCTTCCCATCCAGATCCACACTGCATCCAAACAACGGGACATCACAGAGAGGGCATCACTGATTTGGTTCGGGGTGGAGATGTAGAGCTCGCTATCATCCGCATATTGACAATATCTCACCCCGAAACCATGGATGATCTCACCCAGCGGCTTCATGTAGATGTTGAACAGGAGAGGCAAGAGGACCAACCCCAGAGGTAACCCACAAGCTAGGGGCTCAATGTCTGCCTCCCTGTGAACACCGATTATGAATGACCTGAGAGGTAGGAGGAGAAGCACTGTAAAATGGTGCCTCCCACCCCCAGCCCCCCCAGGTGCCACAATAAGATACCATGGTCGATGGTATCAAAAGCCACCAAGAGATCTAGTAGGACTAGGACAGAGGAGAGTCCTCTGTCCCGAGCCCTCCAGAGATCATCCACCAGCGCGACCAATGCAAGATTCCTTGCAGGCCAGTCCTAGATTGCTCTGCTGCTTCAAAGTCTTCTGAAGCTAGGGTTTATGTCCTGCTTTCCTCTCCTTTTTTCCTCTCACCCTCCCTCCCTTCTTCCATGTATTTATCTATCCATCCATATATCTCATTTACTTTCTCCTCTCTCCCTCTTTCTTTCTTTCTTTCTTTCTTTCCTTCCTTCCTTCCCTTTTTTCTTTCTGCCTTCCTTCCATCCCCTTTTTCCTTTGACTTCCTTTATCCCTTTTTTCTTTTTTTCCTTCTTTTCTTTTTTTTTCTTTCTCTCTCTTTCTTTCTCTTTCTGTATCCTCTATTTTCCTCTCCCACTCCCTCCCTCCTGTCCTCTCTCTGTCCCTTCCTCCTTTCCTCTCTCCTTCTAAAGCTAGGAAGCCCACCTTAAAAACACACATACACACACACACAGGGGTGGGATACTCCCAATTTGGCCCTGTTCTATTGTACTCTGCCTCTCAGAGAATAAGCCTGCAGTCAGGGATTGTGCTTTTTAATCTGCACAAATTTTTAATTTGTGCAGGGTCTTCAATAAAATACATGCAATCAACAGAAACAAATGAGGCAGCTTAGAAACAAGGGGATGCTCAGAGCAACCCCAGTTCTACAGTATCATAGAATAAGAATGGCCCAGAAGAAAGGCAATAGCAGGAAGGAAGGAAGGAAGGAAGGAAGGAAGGAAGGAAGGAAGGAAGGAAGAAACCACCGTAATGAGGGCTGCAGAATCATGCAGCCTTTAATGTTTCAGATTGGTGACCCTTCCTAGACCCAACTGATGCTTCTTATTGTATCTACTATATATGAGCTTCAGTCCCAAAGATGCTCCTTCTCTCCAGGAGCCCAACCTTCAATTCTGGATGAATCCTTCTGCACCCTTTCACTCTTTATTCCTCAACATACTTCTTACATTGGATCACAAGCTATCGAACCAGATCAGAACCAAGAACAACAGTTGCAGTTATGCTGCAATGGTCATAAGTGTGAAAAATGGTCATGTCTATTTTTTCAGTGCCATTGTAACTTTGAATGGTCACTAAATGAACTGTTGTAAGTCAAGGATTACCTGTACAAAAATACAAAAAGCTTCTTTGCTTGCAAAAAGCTGCCCTAAATACCAATCATTAGATTAAAAATACCTGCCAGAAGGAGTTACAAATCAGGCAGGATGCAAGAGCACCTTGAGGAATGAAAATAGTTAAAATGCAATGATAACCATCAAACAGCCAACTCTTGCTCATAAAGTGAAACCCTTTAGCAGAGAGGTCATTTAAGCTCACCAGAAAAAGCAGACCCAGGAAAAGTAATCCTTAGATCCATTTGCACCATTTAAAAATACCAGCTAGTCTCACTCACCTCACAAGATATCCTAAGGAAATCACACAGATTTAAGGTAAGGTCACATGCCCCCAGAAAGGCAGTAAAAATAATCAGTGCCAAGCTGGCATCCTGCCTCTTGGAAGTATACCCCAAAAGGACAGTGCCGGATAGTACTAAAGCAGTGAAGGAAGACCCCTTCCCCAAATAGAAAAAGAAACCATGAGGCAAGAAAAAATTTAAACACAATACAAATAGTTAAATCACAACAGTAGCTGTTGCTTGTTGAAGCTGAATAGGCAAAATTATACCATCAATAAACACTGGATTAAATTTAACCAAGGACAGAATTAAGCTTCACCAAAAACCAGTTTTAGACCAAAACTCAGAAAGGATACGTAAACTCAGGTTTGAATGTCAATCCTTCTAGCTAGCCAAGAAGCCTTGCTGAAGGTCACTCATCTTGGTTCCCTGTCACTAAAAGCTTCATTATTCAATGATTTCTTCAAAGTGCTGATTTTGGAGGGAAGGATTTCCTCCCAACAGCAGTGTAAAAATCTTAAAACAATCCTTCCCCTTTAAGAAAGCCAAGCCTCACAAGCTCTGGAGACATCAAGTCTCGGCTGTCTGCCAAGAATATAATAAGGGTGGAAAAAAACAAATGGATTCTCCAAACTGCTTATAAAGTTAACAAGGGGTTCTATAGAACCGGATAGAACTGGTAGAATCCCATCCCTACTCTCCAGCCATCTCCACGCAGCCTGCCTTTCAACCAGACTCCTCCTTCAGGGGTGCCAGCAGCACATTACGTTCCACTCCATCCCACCATCCATCCATCCAATCCATCTGATTCAACAATTGTTGCTTGCTTCTGATTATCAGCTTTAAGTTGATTTAAAGCCATTGTTATTTTATCAAACTTTTAAAATAAAACTGCAGACAAGACTTGCAAGTTTAAAGAATTTATATTCTTTAAATCACATCTAATTAGCTTACTCTAAGATTGTATTAATTGCCATATTAATGACAATATAAAAAATTGATGACCAATGGCAAAGTGTTATCCATCACCTTCAGGTTTCATAGAAGAGATTTAAAAAGATTCAAAATTATTTGAGTATCATTTTGAAGACAGCTTTTATCCACTTAGTCATCACACCATCCCTCAGGTCTCTAATCACATCACAAAATCGTTTGTTTCACTTATAAAGCTAATGGCAGTATTTGTATCCTGATTAAGCCTATTTGGAGATTAGACAATTGTAGAAGAAAGATTTAATGTGGGATAAGAAACCAAGTTTTCTCCTCTTCAAATTCCTGGATGTTCCCATTCTAGTTTCAACTCTTTCTGGAGAATGAATTTTGGAATATTTCCAACTTGAAACTCTACTTGGACCAAAATGGAGAGATAACAGCAGATGTGATGATCAATGGCTACTTGGTTCTCCCCAAGGAGGATGTTGAGTACAAGACTCTGGCATATTTTAAAAGACAGAGACTTTCTATCAAACAAGATGCTCTTTCACATCTAAAGTTGCTCAATAAGGTGGGAGAAATTTTGGTGTCTTTTCTGTTTTCCAAAGCCTGAGGTCCCATTTCCAGTGGACCAATCCTAAAGTCTCCAGGGTGGTTGGCCTTCCATGCCAGTTGGTGTCTTCTAATGGAAGTTCTTGAAGAGACGGGACCTCAGTGGAGTTGCTTTGCAATGAAATCTTTCAAGATCTTATTGGTCAGAGGTTTCTTTCTTCATCACAGTTTAATTTCATATTTAAAAATCCAATGGAAATGTAATCTAATCCTAAATCTTTTACAGTAAACTTTATTCTCAGTTTTATTTATTTATTTATTTATTTATTTATTTATTTTATTTAATTTTATTTTATTTGACTTGTATGCCGCCACTCTCCGAAAGGACTCGGGGCGGCTCACAGATAAAAACATAGAACAATAAATAATTTTTTAAAAGATTAAACCTAACAAGCCAACTCCAACAGTAAAAAACCCAATTAAAATCCCACCCTCCCCCACAGGAGGTCAGTCCAGCCCAGCCTGTAAGAACAACCAGGTTTTTAGATCACGCCGGAAAAAGGAGAGATCGGGGGCCAGCCAGAGCTCAGTGGGTAGTTGATTCCAAAAGGTGGGAGCCACTACAGAATAGGACCTTCCCCGGGGCACCGCCAGCCAACATTGTCGTGCGGACGGCACCCCGAGGAGTCCCAGCCTGTGTGCTCGCACAGGGCAATCGGCATTTGATGTCAGCAGGAGACGCTCCCACAAGTACCCCAAACCCAAACCATGAAGGACTTTGAATGTTAATACCAACACCTTGAATCTCACCTGGAGGACAACCGGCAACCAATGCAGCTCGCACAGGAGGGGCATAACATGGGAGTACTGGGAAACTCCCATGACAACCCACGCAGCTGCATTTTGCACCAGCTGGAGTCTCCAGATGGTATGCAAGGGCAGTCCTAAATAGAGAGCGTTGCAGTAGTCGAGTCGGGACATGACAAGTGCATGAGTGACCGTGCGAAGGGCATCTCGATCCAGGTACGGGCGCAACTGGCGAACCAGCTGAACCTGGGCAAAGGCCCCCCTGGTCACGGCCCCCACCTGCTCCTCCAAACTGAGCCGTGAATCCAGAAGAACCCCCAGGTTTCATGCCCTATCCACAGGGGGCAACGCCTCTCCCCCCATGACCAAAGATGGAATCTGTTCACTGGAGTGAGATGCCTGTATGCACAGCCACTCAGTCTTGGCCGGATTGAGCTGGAGCCTGTTTCTTCCCATCCAGATCCATACCGCATCCAGACAACGGGACATCACAGAGAGGGCATCACTGATTTGGTTTGGGGTGGAGATATATAATGGAGTATCATCAGCATACTGATGATACCTCACCCCAAAACCCCGGATGATCTCACCCCATATAGATGTTGAACAGGAGGGGTGAGAGGACCAACCCCTGAGGGACCCCACATGTGAGAGCTCTTGGGACCGACCTCTGCCCTCCTGCCAACACGATTGCGAACGCCCTGAGAGGTAGGAGGTGAACCACTGCAAAATAGTGCCTCCCACTCCCAACCCCTCAAGGCACCGCAATAGGATACCATGGTTGATGGTATCGAAAGCCACTGAGAGACCTAAAAGGAGCAGGACAGAGGAAAATCCTCTGTCCCATGCCCTCCAGAGATCATCCACCAGTGCGACCAGGGATCTAGATAGTCTGCTTCATCCAGGAAAAGTGGAAACTTCTGAGCCACCACGCTCTCAACAACCTTCGCTAAAAAATGAAGGTTGGAGACTGGACAAAAGTTGTTCAATACGGCAGGGTCCAGGGCAGGCTTCTTCAGGAGAAGTCTCACCACCGCCTCTTTCAAGGCGGTGGGGAAAGAACCCGCCCTTAGTGAAGCATTGACCACTGCCCGGAGCCAGCCGCACATGACCTCCCTGGAGGCATATACCGTCCAGGAAGGGCATGGGTCCAACAAACATGTGGTGGAACTCAGATGTCACATAATCCTGTCCACTTCATCCTCAGAAACAGGATCAAACTCAGCCCAGATGATATTGGCCAGACTTCTTGCATCTCCCTCCTCAGACAACTGCAAATTAGAATCCAACCCTTCCCGAATCTGAGCGATCTTATACAACAGATACTGACCAAATTCCTCAGCCCTACCCTGCATAGGGTTCAACCCCGCCCCCCGATGTAAGAGGGAGCGAGTGACCCTAAACAGGGCAGCTGGGCAGTCATCTGCAGACGCTATGAGAGTGGAGACATATAACCTCTTCACCACCCCCACAGCTACCAGATAAGTCCTAATATAGGCTCTTAACCGGGCTCAGTTGGATTCAGAGTGGGTCAACCTCCACCTGCTCCCTAAACCTCTCCTACACCACTTCATCTCCCTAAGCTCCTCCGTGAACCAAGGAGCCATCTGGGATCTGTGGTGAGTGAGGGGACGCAAAGGGACAACTCAGTCGAGGGCCTCAGCAGCAGCCTGTTGCCAGGCAGCCACCAGTACCTCAGCCGAGCTGTGGATAAGGGAGGCAGGCAAAGACCCCAGTTCCGTCTGGAACCTTTCAGGGTCCATCAGACATCTGGGGCGGAACCATCGCAGTGGCTCCTCATCCCAATGGTGTGGGGCCTCTTGTAGGAAGACCAGCCACAGGAGATAGCGGTCTGACCATGCTACGGGTTGGACATTCATGGTGCCCACCCCCAGATCACTACGCCATTGTTCTGAGACAAAAACAAGGTCAAGTGTGTTGGGGGCAAAAATAAGGTTGAGTGTGTTGGGGGCTCATGTGTGGGGGGCTGTATTAGTTGGGTCATGCCCATAGCCATCATGGAGGCCATGAACTCCCGGGCCAATCCCGACGTCCCCCCCAGAGAGGGCAGGTTGAAGTCACCCAAAACCAAAAGGCTCAGGAACTCCACCGCCACTCCCGAGAGGGCATTGAGCAGCCCAGGCAGAGCCGTTGCCACATAGTTGGGGGATAGGTATATAAGCAACAGGCCCAACCGACCACCAGGTCCCAACCTCAAAAGGAGAGCTTCACACCCACCTATCTGCGGAACGGTGACCTCCCTTGGAATCAAGGTCTCCCGAATAACAACAGCAACCCCCCCACCCCTCCCCTGAGGGGCTGGTGTAGAATCTGAGGGCATAAATCAACCAGAGGGACTCCACCCTCCGGCCCCAACCAGTTCTCAGTGATGCAATCCAGGTTCGTGGCCTCCTCCTCGATTAGCTCACCAAGGAGGGGTGCCTTATTGACCACTGACCTGGCATTACAATACACCAACCTAAGCCCAGGGCCTCCGAGTCCCGTATCCTTGGGGGAGTGGGCAGAGGCAATATCAATATATCATCCTACTTTATTTTTTTGAATTCCATCGCTGTAGACTTTATTAAATAGAAAGTACTTTACTGTAATGTTAAATTCCAAAAGCAAAAGGGAAGAACTACATGAAGGATCTTCCAGTTGTTCTACCTCCTGCATCTGTTTAAAAGTAGTCAGAAATTTCTTATTTACCTCAGTGAAGACCAGAGGCTACTGGGCTAATGTCCATTTCTCCCTCCATTTTCCATGGATGGAGAGACCTAACATCTTTTCTTTGGCATTCCTTCTTTTTCTGCTCAGTCCTTTCCTCAGTCCAGATGTGTGGAAAGTTGTCCTCCTGGATTTGTCAAGAGGGCTCGAGAAGAAGAGCCAGTTTGCTGCTACAACTGCATTCCTTGTCCAGAAGGGACCTTCTCCACTCAGGAAGGTGAGTGTCACTGAAAAAAATTGGAGGCCTTGTGGAACTGGATCCATCCAGAACATTTTCATGAAAGTGAAAGTTAAAGGACAGATTGAAGCTCACCTGGTGTCTTTTTTTATGTTAAACCTGCACAGTTTCTCATCCGAAAGGAAGTAAATCAAAAAGACTTTGAAGGAGGGGCTGGGAAGAGATGGGAGGAGGTGGTGGCAGACAGGGCAAACTTTACTAACAGCAGAGGAAATATCTCTTCTGCTTTTTAGTCTGGATAGTTGCAGCTCAGTTCACCTTTCTAGGAACACCTGAGTTCTTTGGAACTTGATGGATTGTTTTAGGTCCACCTTCTGAAAGACCTTGCAATTCCCTGTTTATTGGCCTCCCCTTGAGGATCCCTGAGAAGGTGTCCCTGGTCCACATTGTGGTTTTGTGGATAGTTATGGGGGTAACTCATTACGCAAATAGTCTGCCAGTCATGTAGATGAATCAATCAATCAGAATAGAGCTGGAAGGGACCTTGGAGGTCTTCTAGTCCAGCCCCTGATCAAGCAGAAAAAACTAGACCATTTTCAGGCAAGTAATTGTTCTCACTGATAGAAAGTTTCTTCTTAATTCCAGATTGCTTCCAGGTGTTACAAGAGTACTGTAGGTATCCTCCAAGTCCAGTATATTAACTGTCATGTGGCAAGACTCAGGATGTTTGCCTAAAAAATTATATGATTCATTGTTAACCTCTAATAACATAGGTTCCTATGAAGATTATCCACATTACACTGGAAAGAATTACCATCCTAGAACTTCCCTCAACTTCATATACATAGCTACATTATTTTTAAGAAAAATTATATCCTTCTTATGGTCTTTTTAATGAAATTGTAAAGAAATACTTTTGGAAAATGCCCAAGGTATCAGCTGTTATCCAAAGAAAGTATTTCTTGCAAGATAAAAGGGCAAAATATTAAAATAATATTGCTTTTTCGCTTTCTCAGATACAGAAAAATGCACCAAGTGTCCAGATGATAAATATCCAAATGAGGACAGAATCCAATGTATCCCCAAAGTTATAACCTTCCTGTCTTATGAAGAACATCTGGGCATCATCTTGGCCTCTTTTGCCCTTCTCTTCTTCCTAACCACAGGCCTTGTTTTAATCATCTTCGTTAAGTACCGAGAAACTCCCCTTGTCAAAGCCAACAACCGGGACCTCTCCTACATCCTCCTGGTCTCCCTCCTGCTTTGCTTCTTGTCTTCTTCTCTCTTCATTGGTCAACCAAGGAAAGCCACCTGCCTTCTCCGACAAACAGTCTTCAGCATCATCTTATCAGTCGCCATTTCTTCTCTCTTGGCGAAAACCATCACGGTGGTGCTGGCTTTCCTGGCCACGAAACCAGGGAACCGAGCGAAGAGATGGTTGGGGAAGAGCTTGGCCAACTCCGTCATCCTCTCTTGTTCTGCTCTCCAAATTATCATCTGCTCCATCTGGCTGGGAGTTTCTCCCCCCTTCCCTGACTCTGAACTGCACACCCAGCCTGGAGAGATCATTCTGCAATGCAACGAAGGGGACGTTGTCATGTTCTACATCACCCTCAGCTACATGGGCTTCCTGGCTGCCATCTGCTTCATGGTGGCTTTCCTGGCCAGGAATCTGCCTGGGGCCTTCAATGAAGCCAAGCTGATCACCTTCAGCATGCTGGTCTTCTGCAGTGTCTGGGTGACTTTTGTGCCCACCTACCTGAGCACCAAAGGGAAATACATGGTGGCTGTGCAGGTCTTCTCCATTCTGGCCTCCAGTGCCGGTCTGCTGGTCTGCATCTTCATCCCCAAGTGCTACATTATCCTTCTGAAGCCAGACCTCAACACAAAGGAGCAGCTTACGACCAGAAGAAATGTAGAGAAGTGAGAGAAAGGAATTTCAGCTCCAAACTATTTTCCATACATGAGTGGGGCAATAGTTTTTATTCAAATAAATAAAGAGTGTCTGGAAGAATGTGAGGAAACCAATTTCTTGGAGGAATGAGAATGTGTTACCAAGATAGAAATAAAGAGTTAGTGCACGTGCAACCTTTTATTTAGACAATTTCTCTTTCTTGAGGATGGTAATGGTGGGTGGGCATGAAGGTACTTTGAAGTGTGCTAATTATGAATATTCTCAGTTATATCATCTTTAGATATTCATATTGATGGTTATCATTTTGTTGTCCTTTCCCCAAATGTTTAACTGTGTGTGTGTATCCTTTTGTCTGTGGGAATCTGTCCTGCCATTTTCTAGAGGGAAATTCCTCCAGTGGACACTAAATGAATAATTCCTCCAGTGAGCTTTGATTATTGGGGTTTTTGGGTCCTGTATTTGATTCCACAGAAACTGGTGTCAGGAGTGGGATTCACAATCTTCCATCTGCCACCAGGGACAACAGCTAGGGCACCCCTATAGGGTGATGGTTGTGAGGTTGATCCCATGTTCCTTTCTGATGCCCCATAAAGGCTCCATTTAGGACTGTGTGTGAGACCACAACCTGTGTCTGAAAGTCTATTGTGGTGGGGAGCTTTGTTGAGTCTATGTGACATCTTCTATCCCAATTCTCAGCCATCCTGGTCCTGCTGCAACCTCAGCCAAGTGATGGCTGGAGGGGTCCAAGAACCAGGGTGGGAATTTGGCTTTGGAGGGGCCAGTGTGACCTCCCTGGGTCGAAGAATGGAGACTGGCTGGAAACTCTGTCGAAACTGCCTTTTTCCTTTGTCTGAATGGAGGAATTGATCCAAGGCAGGGAGGGAAGTGGATGATGGGGCTCAGGCAGACTCTGATTGGGGAAGGAACATTTCCCCAAGAGACAGAGAAACCTGCTGTGGCCCAGGACTGGGAGGGGATCCGATGCCCCCACTGGGGCCCCCACAGGCTGAGAAAGAAAGGGACGGTGTGAAATTGGAGGAGATCCTGGAAATACTTTTCCTCCTAGGTGGGAAGAGAAACGGCCCCAGATGTGAATCCAAGGACCACAGTAACCAGCACAGGGAAGGAAGAGGGGAGGCCGGCCAGGAACAGCCTCCAATTCCAGAGACAGACAGAGATCAGATGGATCATGATCTGAAGGGGAAACAAGAGAATCTCTAGGAGAAAAGCAAGTGGGAGATTTCTCCAGTCTGGGGGTCTTGTAGAGGGATCCACAGAGGCTCCGGCTGGCTTTGGAAATCCAGGTGGGGAACTCCGTGTCCGGCTGAATACCTGAAGCCTGGACAGAATCAAACTCAGTGGTCATCTTGTGTCCAGGGAAGTGGATAGATACCCTGGAGGCCTTTCAGGAGAGGAGAGGGGGTCGCGGGGGGGGGGCTCCTCTTGGCTTGAGATGGCTGGAGTCAGTCTGGGGGCCAATGGAGATGTTCAAAGTGCCCTCTGCCCTCCAGCCCTTTCCCCTTTTCCTCTCTCCTTCCTCAATTCCTGGAGAAAGGAAGAATCCCCTGCAATGAGACCTCCTGATTTGCGGCCTCCCCGTTGTGTGTCTTCTCCTGTCTTTGCTGCCCTGGACCAGCCACTCCATTTTAAAATGGAGAATGAATAAAAATAACAAGCAGCACAATATCGATTTATACAGAACTAATTCAGTGCTTGAACTATCAATAAATCTACATAGCTGGAACCAGATAGCTCAGCTGCTCAGTATTAGAAGATAAAGTTATTGTGAAAATAAAGCCTGATATTCCCTTCCTTTTTTTTAACTTAAGGAATTAATCAGGCAAGCAACCTGTATAATTTACATAAAGAAATTGTCAGAAAGTAGAACTTTCTGGAGTTACTATGCAGTTTACAAATTAGTGGAGTTTGATGGGGTGATCAAACCCACCAATGACAGGGTGGCATTGAGCACCCCACTGTGATACTGTAGGACATGCCCCTGAGTATAAAAGGGCTGCCAACTGTCATTTTCTCTGAGGAGATTCTGTGGAGACTCATTTTTTGTCTGAAGAGATTGGAGATACTGAGAAGATCCAAGACTCTGAGGAGATATTAGGATCTGACAGACTGAGGTCTGTGTATGAGAAGATATAGCAAAGGGATCTGAGAGAAGATCTATAACCTAAAGAGAAAGGGACTTTCTAAAGAGGTTAGCTATATCTAAGAAGAGGTTATGAGAGGAAGAACTGTGAATCTCTCATAGAAACTTCTAGTTCCTTGAAGGACTGTTTAAGAGGAATGAAAGAAGAAAAGATTCTGTAGATATTTACTAATAATATATTTATTGATTGTTCTGTTCTATCAAATAAATCTGTTTCATTGCAGAATTTAATTTCAGGAAGGATAGGGCAGCCTTCCATAAAGAAAAGGGGATGACTAGAGGGACTGGAAGTCCCAGTAGAGTAAACACAATTGGTGAGTGCTATGGATGTGGATCAATAGGACATTTTAGGAGGGATTGTCCTAAAGTTGTGGGCCCAAGGACAAATCAAAGGGGACACTCAAACAGTAGAAACAGAAAGAGGTCACCCACTCCTAAAAGGAACCCCCAAACAAAACCTGTCAACCAGAGAAGGGGTAAAGGGGGCTATGTAAGCAACAAAAAGAACCAGTACAAGCAAAATGACTTCACAAGTATATCTGAGACGAGTTACCCCAGGCTCACCAAGCAAAAATGTGAGCAATTATGGTTGCTGGACAGTGGTGCTAGCAAGCACATGGTTTGTAACAAGCTGTTGTTGAATGACCTGGTTGACCATGATAGCACTGTAACTGTGGCTAAAGGCCTAAGAACAAAGGCCACAGGTATAGGGAATGTAAGTATACATGGGCTTGGTAACATTGACAATGTGTTATATGTTCCAAAGCTGGAACATAACCTTCTCAGTATTTTAAGACTTACTGAAAAATGTAATGTAAAAGTGATCTTCTCAGAAGGAGAAGCCATGGTAACCAAGGATGGCAATATGGTGGGAGAGGTTATCAGAATCAATAACCTACCATATTACTCCCCCATTACAAGCTTGAGGAGTCTGGTACCAGCAACCAGGTCAATGCTGGTGATCCAGATGGTGACTCCCAAGCAGAGCCTGAGGTTGACCATGAGGGATATACACAAGAGAAGGGGAAAACTAATTATAATGTAAATAAAACCAAACATGTAAGCTTCGTCACAGAGCACAGTGATGAACAGTCTAAGGGTGCCAAGACCTTGTCCATTGGCAAACCCCTGCACGATGAGTGTGCCCATCTCCTACATAGGAGGATAGGTCACCTCAGTTTCCCGATTGTGCAGAGGCTTCCTGAGTGCTCTAGGGGGTTGAATGTAAAAAGTTGTAATGTATTCATGGATTGCTCTGTTTGCAGGGGAGCCAAGTCCAGGGTGAAGTCAGCGCCCAGAAAATCCCAGAGGAAACACATTTTTGAGCTGGTGCATATGAACCTGGTGGGTCCCTTGAAACCCTCCCTCGGTAAGAACATCTACTTTCTCACCATAGTGGACAACTATAGTAGATATGGGTTTGTGTAACCCCTCAAATCCAAGGATCAGACCTTTTCAAAATTCAGGGAATTTTATAATTTGATCCTAAATCAGCACAAAATCAAGATTCAGAGAATCTTGACAGACAGAGGTACCGAGTTCAATTCTAACAACTTCTCTGTCTGGTTGAAGGAGCGGGGGATAGTCCACCTTAGGACAGCTCCTTATTCCGCCTTTCAGAACAGAATTTCAGAGAGAAGGAATTGTGTCCTCCAATCAATGATGAGATGTGCCCTTGAGGATGCTGGCCTAAATTTTGCATATTGGGCGGAGGCCATATTGTATGCCAACTACACTCTCAACAGAGTATGGTCGAGTGTTGTAGAGAAAACCCCCTATGAAATGGTCTATGAGTGCAAATCTAGTTTAAGACATCTGCATGTATTTGGGGTGATGGCCGATGTGCATGTCCCCAAGGAGTTAAGGAAGAAAGGGGACAGGAGGTTGATCAAATTAAGATTCATAGGGTATGAGCCTGGGTCCAAGGCTTACAAATTTTGTGGAAATGACAAAAGGATTGTCATCTCAAGATCGGCCACCTTCTATGAGAGCACAAACTGGAGCAGAATCCACGCCAATGAGATTCTGGCTCCCAAACAAGCCCATGATTCGGCCAGCAAAGATAAAAATGTGTTGCAAACCCCATCTAATGATGGTAACACATCTGGCTCAGAGGATTGTGGAGAGAGGGCAATCTCCAGACCCCTTAAGGGAATCCTCAAGAAACAAATGGGGGAAGCCTGGGAGAAGGGGCATCCCAAAGTTAAAACTGGCAAAATTAATAGTGATGAAGCTGGTGACAATTTGGACAATTTGGATGATTCAAATTGTGAACAGGAGCCAGTTAGTAGGCTAATCCAGACTACTAGAAATAAGAAACCTGAAAGGTTTAGTGACTTCATCACTAATGTAAATTTGGCATCGACCACTCCTCAAAGATATGAGGATGTTTTAAAGCTATCTCTAAAAGAGCAGGGAAATTGGCATGCTGCTATGGATTTGGAGATGAACAGCCTCAGGAAGCTGGAGGTGTTCACACCTGCTAAATTGCCAAAAGACAAGAAAGTAATTGGCACAAGGTGGGTTTATAAGAAGAAGCCACTGGATGATGGGAACTTCTTATACAAGGCGAGATTGGTGGCACAGGGATTCTCACAGAGATACCCTGATGATTTTGATGACACCTTCTCACCCACAGTACTCCCTGAGAGTGTAAAGACAACTCTCACCATAGCAGCCATACATGGGGAGAGTGTTCTGCAGTTTGACGTACAAACGGCCTATTTGCACGCCAAATTGGACAAGGAAATCTATGTAAGGGCACCTCTGGGAGTAGATCATAGAGAAGATGAAATCTGGCTTCTTAACAAAAGTCTCTATGGTCTGAAGCAGTCTGGGAGAAGGTGGTATGAATGCCTTACCGAGTGTCTAAGGCAAATAGGTTTCACTGCCTCACCAGCTGATGAATGTGTTTTCATCAGGCAGCAAGATGGTGTCAAGGAAACTGCCCTTGTATACGTTGATGACATTTTGTACATCAGCAAATCAGAGGAGAGGAGTAAATCCTTCTCTGATCAGGTAAGTAGAAAGTTTGCACTGAAGCCTCTAGGCCAGATTGACAAATTTCTGGGGGTTCAGTTTACAAAAACTGAGAAAGGATTTGAGCTTTCTCAGTGGGATAAAATCTTAGATTTGATTGACAGGTGCAACATGGCAGAGGCCAAGCCCTGTGACACTCCAATGCAAACAGATTTCCCAAGAAACATGTATAGTGATAGTGAGGATTTTGTACACAAAACTATGTACAAATCCGTATTGGGCTCACTCTTGTATATAGCAGGTTGGACTAGGCCTGACATCAGCCTATCTATAAATAGCCTAGCTAGGCACTCTGAAAATCCCAAACAAATACATTGGACTGGTATCAAGAGGGTTCTTAGATACCTTAAAGGCACAGCGAATCTCTCACTCTTACTTGAGCCTTACATTTCGGAAATTCCTCAACTCTACACCTACTCTGATGCTGATTGGGCAGCTGATACCAAATCGAGGAAGAGTACTTCAGGTTATATTGTATATCTTAATAACTGTCCAGTACATTGGTACTCAGGTAAGCAAAAGTTAATTGCCACCTCAACAGCTGAGGCTGAGTACGCATGCTTGTCTAAAGTCTCCAACAACCTAGTATGGTTTGATGAACTCTTGAAGAGTTTATGGGGAGAACCAGAATACCCTATAATTATCCATGAGGATAATCTTGCAGCAATTGAAATTTCAAAAGCTGAAGCCGTAGGCCACAGATCATGGCACATAGACATAAAATATAAGCATGTTAGACAGTTGTCTAAAACAGGTTTCATAAAGAAAATATATACCAAAACGAAGGAACAAATCGCTGACATTCTCACCAAGCCCTTGCCTAGAGAACAACATATGTACCTGCTAGAAAAATTACCTTTAACTATGTAAGTACAATTATTTCAATGATTGTAAATAGAGTGTGTATATATATAGCCCAATATATATGTGTGTAAAAATTCTGTAAATGCATAGAGAAGGGGATTGTCAGAAAGTAGAACTTTCTGGAGTTACTATGCAGTTTACAAATTAGTGGAGTTTGATGGGGTGATCAAACCCACCAATGACAGGGTGGCATTGAGCACCCCACTGTGATACTGTAGGACACGTCCCTGAGTATAAAAGGGCTGTCAACTGTCATTTTCTCTGAGGAGATTCTGTGGAGACTCATTTTTGTCTGAAGAGATTGGAGATACTGAGAAGATCCAAGACTCTGAGGAGATATTAGGATCTGACAGACTGAGGTCTGTGTATGAGAAGATATAGCAAAGGGATCTGAGAGAAGATCTATAACCTATAGCCTGGCTTCTTTCTCTATTTCTACGGATTTCTGTGGAGATATCCATCATCCCTATCCAATGGCCACGGTCCTTAATCACCATCTGGACCTCTCCCTTTACCAGGACTCTGATTGGACAGGCCCCATTGTTGTGGGAAGACGATGGGAGGGCTATCTCTCTACTGTGGGAGAGTAGAGAGATTTAACATCCGACCCTGCAGTTTTTGAGATTTTTTTGGTTTCCCGCAGTGAGAGAGCGACTGCCATTTATTACCATCTTCGGTCTCGGAACGGGTGTGAGAGACCGGTTTGAGACTGAAATTCTTGACTACTGTAGCCTGTATCCCTCTTTTCTCCATTCGGATTTTTTAACATCTTCACCCAGTTATGTATTGCCATACTTTACTCTGACCCCTTATAAATTTTGTCAACTGTTTTATGGGACCTTACTCGCTGAACTGTGGGCACTCAGGACTGCACCCTTGTCCTTGAGTTGGCCCAGGGGACTATCAACAGCTTACCTTGATGACGGATCTTGGGATCCCGAGAGGTGGCATGCTGCAATCAATGGGCCAAATTTTAAATTAAGAGTTAAGGGTCGAATCTTAAAATTTTTAATTCGCTGTTTTAAAGGGTTAGGGAGGGAGGGGTGCAGGGTCATCTTGCAGCCCAGGGGCAGCGGGAGTGTGGGGGTTGGGGGCCGGCGGGGCTCCGGGCCCTGGGTTGGGGGCTGCGATTCCCAGGGTGATCGGGATTGGAAGAGGACGACGAGGCATAGGGCCATATCAGGTTAGGGGAGCGCGCACCTGACATTTAAGGCCGGTTGCGCGCTCCGACCCTATGGCCTCCTCCCAAGGGAGCAACGGAACTAGGATCCCTGGGCTTAGGTTGGTGTATTTTAATGCCAGGTCTGTGGCTAATAAGTCTTCCCTCCTCTGGGAGATCATTGAGGAGGAGGCTGCGGACCTGGCCTGCATCACTGAGACCTGGTTGGGCCCAGAGGGGGGTGTCCCTCTGGTTGATTTATGCCCACCAGGTTTTCGGGTTTTGCACCGGCCACGGGCCCAGGGTAGGGGTGGTGGGGTGGCCGTGGTTATTCGGGAGACCTTGTTTCCAAGGGAGGTCTCTGTTGCAGAGATAGGCGGGAGTGAGATCCTCCTCCTGAGATGGGGGCCTAATGGGAGGGTGGGCTTGCTGCTAGCATACCTTTCCCCAGCTGTGTGGCAGCGGCCCTGCCTGGGCTTCTCGATCTCCTCTCCGGGTGGCGGTGGAGCTCCCGGACCTTATGGTCTTGGGGACTTCAACTTGCCTTCCTTGGGGGTCGGGTTTGGCCCAGGAATTCATGGCTTCTATGGAGGCCATGGGCCTGACCCAATTGATTCAAGGCCCTACTCATGGAGGGGAAATACTCTTGACCTAGTTTTTGTCTCTGAACAGTGGTGGAGTGACAGAGGGCAGGTCACTATTATGACTTTGCCTGTTCCATGGTCTGATCACTATCTCCTGGCTGGTCTTCCAACAGGCCGTCCCCCACTGCTGGGATGAGGAGCCACCTAGATGGTTCCGCCCAGGCGCCTAATGGACCCTGAGAGGTTCCAGGCAGAACTGGGGTTTTTCCTTCTTCCCTTGCTCACAGCTCTGCCGAGGATCTGGCAATAGCCTGGCAACGGGCTGCGTCGGAGGCCCTCGACAGGGTTGTCCCCATGCGTCCCCTTGTGCGCCGTGGATCCCGGTTAGCTCCTTGGTATACTGAGGAGCTCCGGGGGATGAAGTGCCATTGAAGGGGTTTAGAGAGCAGGTGGAGGTCTACCCGTTCCCAATCCGACCGAGCCCAGCTAAGAACCTTTATTAGGACTTACCTGGTAGCTATGAGAGAGGCGAGAAGATCTTATCTCTCCACTCTCATAGCGTCCGCAGATAATCGCCCGGCCGCCCTGTTTCGGGTTACTCGCTCCCTCCTTCGGTTAGAGGGGGGATCAGACCTGTTGCGGGGTAAGGCTGAGGAATTTGTTCAATATCTGTCGGATAAGATTGCTCATATTCGGGACGGGTTATCCTCCGATTTGCAGTGGTCTGAGGAAGGGGGTGCAGGGAGTCTGGCTATTGTTATCTGGGATGAGTTCGATCCGGTTTCGAGGATGAAGTGGACAGGATTATGCGCGAATGAGTTCCACCACATGTTTGTTGGACCCGTGTCCCTCCTGGCTGGCTTATGCCGCCAGGGAGGCCACCTGCGGTTGGCTCGGGCAGTTATCAACGCTTCCTTAAGGGAGGGTGTCTTTCCCACCGCCTTGAAAGAGGCGGTGGTGAGACCCTCCTGAAGAAGCCTGCCCTGGACCCGACTGTGTTAGACAACTTCGTCCAGTCTCCAACCTTCGTTTTCTGGCGAAGGTTGTTGAGAGTGTGGTGGCTCAACAGGTTCCGCTTTTCCTGGATGAAGCGGACTACCTAGATCCATATCAATCGGGCTTCCGACCGGGTACAGCACGGAGACGGCATTGGTCGCGCTGATGGATGATCTCTGGAGGGCTCGGGATAGGGTTTTTCCTCTGTCCTGGTCCTATTAGACCTCTCAGGCTTTCGATACCATCGACCATGGTATCCTTTTGCCGCCTTGAGGGGTTGGGAGTGGGGGCACCGTTCTTCGGTGGTTCTCCTCCTACCTCTTGGGGCGGTCGCATGGTGTTGGCGGGGGTCAGGTCGTCCCCTAGGGTCCTCTCTTGTGGGGTCCCTCAGGGTCGGTCCTTTCCCCTTTTATTTAACATCTACATGAAGCCGCTGGGTGAGATCATCCGTGGTTTTGGGGTGAAATTCCATCAGTACGCTGATGATACTCAGCTGTACATTTCCACCCCAGGCCAGATCAGTGATGCCCTCTCCCTGATGACCCGGTGTTTGGATGCGGTACGGAACTGGATGAGCGGGAACATGCTTCGACTCAACCCGCCAAGACTGAGTGGCTGTGCATACCGGCATCCCGCCCAGTCAAGATTATCCATCTTTGGCCATAGGGGAGAGGTGTTGCCCCTGTGGATAGGGCGGAATCTGGGGTCCTCCTGGATGTACGGCTCGGTTGGAGGAGCAGGTGGGGGCCGTTGCCAGGGGCCTTTGCCCAGCTCGCCTTGTTCGACAACTCGCCCTTTTCTGGACCGGGATGCCCTGCGACGGTCACTCATGCCCTTGTTACCTCTAGGCTTGACTACTGCAACGCTCTATTTGGGACTGCCCTTGCATACCATCCGAGATTGCAGCTGGTGCAGAATGCGGCGGCGTGGGTGGTGATGGGAGTTACCCGGTTCTCCCATGTGACCCCCTCCTGCGGCCTGCATTGGTTGCCGGTTGCGCCCGGGTGAGATTCAAGGTTTTAGTGTTAACATACAAAGTCCTTCACGACATGGGTCCTCAATATTTAAGGGAGCATCTTCTTCCAATGTCAATACCGACGCCTCTGTGCGAGCTCATAGGCAAGGACTCCTCGGGGTCCCGCCGGCGGCCAATGCCGGCTGGCGGTTCCCGATGACGAGCCTTTTCTGTCGCCCCTGACCTTTGGAATCAACTGCCTTTGGAGCTCCGCCTGGCCCCTGACCTCCGCACCTTTCGCCTGAGTTGAAGACCTGGTTATTTGACCAACCCGGCTGTGACCCTTTGGGGAGGGTTGCTTTTAATCATTTTATAAATGTTTGGACTTATACCTTAATTTAATTGTTTTTTAATGTATTTATTGTCTCTTGTTTTTAGTTGTAACCGAGTCTTCGGAGATGGGGCGGCATATAAGTTCAAATAATAAATAAATAAATAATAAATAAAGAGAAAGGGACTTTCTAAAGAGGTTAGCTATATCTAAGAAGAGGTTATGAGAGGAAGAGCTGTGAATCTCTCATAGAAACTTCTAGTTCCTTGAAGGACTGTTTAAGAGGAACGAAAGAAGAAAAAATTCTGTAGATATTTACTAATAATATATTTATTGATTGTTCTGTTCTATCAAATAAATCTGTTTTGATCTGACACAATTTGGCATTGCAATTTATTGAATGACTCTGTGAAATAGATATAGGTTTAAAGATCCAGGCCAAATTCAATTAATATTATTTAACAGAAATAAACACATAAATTATTTTGTCAATGCAAATTCTCTAACTAGGATGAACATGGAAATCCCTCTTAAAATACTGTTATATTATTTGTCTGTTCACAATCCACATGATATTAGTTTTATAAATAACTCAAGGAAGTGAACACACATAATGCTCATTCCTCCTATTTTCTCCCCAACAAGAACCCTGTGAGGTGTGCTGGGCTGAAAGAGAGAGTGACTGGCCCAAAATTACCCATCCAGATTTCAAGTGGGAGTAGAACTCACAGCCTGGTGCCTTAACCCCTAGATCACACACGTGTTCTCTCTCTCTCTCTCTCTCTCTCTCTCTCTCTCTCACTCTCATTCTCCCTCCCTCCCTCTTTACATATAACAGTGTTTTACATAACAACTTTCATTCTAATTTCATTAATCCTCCCTCGTAGATTCAGTGTAACTTTTACATTACAGGCTTACTCTCGTGAAATGGTCTCCATATGTTTAGACACTTCTACTCCAACACAAGAAAAGCCATTGTGTAGGGATCTCAATTGTAACCCAAAGGGCAGAAAAGTATGGAAAGCAGAACTTCTTAGCGAACACTTCAGAAATTCCCTCTGAAACACATCACAGGCCTTCCCCGTCCAAGGAGATGAGAGCAGCCAATTCGTGGATCCCGAGACGTTGCTCACAGTTATCCATGCCTTGGAAGGGTAGAGGTAGGAGGGAGGATGATTGGACAAGCTTTACCAGTATGGACCCAGTATGTTTGTCTAAAAAGACTACATGACTCATTATTTACCTCTAACAATAATAGAAAAACAGAGTGACAGCATTGGAAGGGACCTTGGAGGTCTTCTAGTCCAGCCCCCTGCTCAGGCAGGAGAGTTTATACCATTTCAGACAAATGGCCATCCAATCTCTTCTTAAAAACCTCCAGTGATGGAGCAGCCACCACTTCTGAAGGAAACGTAGATTCCTATGAAGATTCTGCACAATATGCAGGAAAAAAATAACCGCCTAGGACTTCCTCCAATTTCATAGACCTAGCTATATGTATTTTTAGAAAATGGATATTCTTCTTATCTTGTTTGTGAAATTGTTAAGAAATACATCTAGGAAAAAACTCTTGGCATCAGCTGTTGTTTCAAGAAAGTATTTCTTGAAAGATGAAAGGATAGAATGTTGAAGAAATATTGCTTTTGGGTTTTCTCAGATACGGAAAAGTGCACCAAGTGTCCAGATGATAAATACCCAAATAAAGAAAGAGTCCAATGGATCCCCAAAGTTATAACCTTCCTGTCTTATGAGGAACTTCTGGGCATCATCCTGGCCTCTTTTGCCCTGCTCTTCTTCCTAACCACAGGCCTTGTTTTAATCATCTTCATTAAATACCGAGAAACTCCCCTTGTCAAGGCCAACAACCGGGACCTTTCCTTCATCCTCCTGGTCTCCCTTCAAGCAGTTTCTGACAGGTGGCAGTCCAGTCTCTTCCTGAAAGCTTCCAGGGATGAAGCTCCCACAATTTCCAAAGGCAACTTCTGTTCCATGGGTTGATGGTTCTCCCTGTCAGGAAATTCCTCCTTATTTCCAGGTTGAATCTCTCCTTGATCCGTTTCCATCCATTATTCCTTGTCTGGCCTTCGGGTGCCTTGGAGAATAGCTTGACCCCCTTCCTCGTCTCTGTGGCAGCCTTTCAAATATTGGAAGACTGCTATCCTGTCTCCCCTGTTCCTTCTCTTCCCTAGACTATCCAGGCCCAGTTCCTGCAACCGTTCATTGTAGGTTTTATTCAGGTTGAATCTCTCCTTGATCAGTTTCCATCCATTGTCCCTTGTCTGAAATATGACCAGGATGCAGGGAAGGGCAGGAAAGGGAAGGGAAGAGAAAGGGGGATTCAGGTACTTCTCTCACTCACCCCCAGATCTGTGCTCTGTTTAGGGAGGTCTTCCTTGTTTAATCACATTGTTAAAACTGGTTTTTTCTTCAAAGGCAGGAATTGTTGGAAGATGAGAAAATGGGGGCAGATTGATTGGCAGTGGAAGACGGCTTGTCCTCCATGGGTGAGAGGTTGAATGGGTGCCTGCAGGGGAGGGCTGCGTGCTCCTTCTCCTCTCCAAAGAGGGGCAAGGGGTTTGGCCAATGTGGGACAATAGTCATTCTTAAATCATTCAATTGCCTCAAGCCATTCTGATGTGGAAAAGTCCACAACAACCCATTGCGAGCAAATAGACTCTGATTCAGACTGTAGTGAGGTGGAGGAAGGAATTTATAGACTCAGAATGGAGAAGAAAAGGAAAGACCTTGGGAAAAAGAGGCAAGAATTTTATTGCAGAGGCTGTGGGGGGCGGCCACCCCCGCACTGAATGCAAGTTTTTAGACACCATCTGCCTACGTTGTGAGAAAAGAGGTCACCTAGCAAGAGTCTGCAAATCATCCAGAATTCCACCTAGTAGGAAGAAATTTCCTGACAAAGAATTCAAAACCAACAATTTCAGTGAGAAAATGGGGCGCAACTCAGAAGCAAATGGAAAGAATGAAACTCATCAAACAATCACCATTGGTCATTCTTCACTCTTGAGAAGCAGAAAAGTACATGTGAAGGTATTCATTGAAGGAAGGCCTTGCCAAATGGAAGTGGACTCGGGCTCATATTTATCTATGGTGTCATGGGACACTATTCACAGGCTACTTCCCAACATTCAGAAGAAACATTTCCAGAAGCAAGCACTGACTCTTAAAGACTACCAAGGGAACAAGATTCCAGTAGTTGGAACAAGAGAATTCAATGTGAAGTTTAAAGGCCACACCAAACGTTTGCCCCTGACCATCGTGGACAAGGATCGCCCAAGCTTGCTGGGACTTGAGTGGTTCAATCCACTAGGCATCGAGGTGACTGGCATCAATCACGTGAGCAACTCTGAATGGGAGGAGGCCTTGAAGTCTGAGTTTCCAGAGGTCTTCAGAGAAGGATTGGGCAAGTATATGGGGACCCCTATCACTTTCAACCTAGATCCAAAGGTGCCCCAATTCGTTTAAAGCCCAGAAGGGTTCCATCTGCTTTAAAGGAAAAAATTGATGCACAATTAGACAAATTAATAGCTCAAGGGGTTTTAGAGCCCACTGACCACTCCAGATGGGAGACACCCATAGACATACCAGTCAAGACTGATGGGTCAGTAAGAATCTGTGGAGACTATAAGGGGACACTGAACCATGAGCTGCAGCAGAGCGCATATCCAGTTCCAGTTGTACATCATTTGTTACATTCACTTGGCAGGGGTACAGTCTTTGCCAAATTGGATTTGGCCCAGGCATATCAACAACTAACAGTTGATGATGCCACTGCAGAGGCCCAAACCATTGTGACTCATAGAGGTGCTTTCAAATGTAAAAGGTTACAATTTGGAGTAAGCGTGGCACCAGGCATCTTTCAAAGCCTTATGGAAAGAATGCTCCAAGGATTGCCAGGGGTAGTGCCTTACTTTGATGATGTGTTAATCTCTGCTGAAAATGACACTCAGTTACAAGAAAGACTCAGAGAAGTCCTTACCAGATTCAGGAAAGCGGGTTTAAAAGTCAAGGAAGAAAAATGTACTCTTAAAACTGACAGGGTTGAGTTCCTGGGCTACATGATTGACAAGCATGGCATCCACCCTACAGGTGCCAAAGTTAAAGCAATCAAAGAAGCCCCTAGACCTAAATGCAAAACAGATTTGCAAGCCTTCCTTGGACTTATTAACTTTTATCACATGTTCCTACCTCAAAAGGCAACCATTGCTGAACCACTTGATAAGAAGTCTGTTTGGGTCTGGGGCAGGAAGGAACAATCAGCATTTAACAGTATTAAAAGACTAATCACGTCTGATGCTGTGTTGATACAGTTCTCTGAAAATTTGCCTGTTGTTCTGACTTGTGATGCATCCCCTTTTGAAGTGGGGGGGGGGGGTTGAGCCACAGGCATCCCAGTGGGAGAGAAGCCCCTATTGCATTTGACTCTCGCACTTTGACCAAAGCAGAGAGGAATTATAGCCAACTGGACAAGGAGGCATTGGCAGTTGTTGCAGCTGTTAAGAAATTTCATGAATATCTGTATGGGAGAACATTTACCATTGTTACAGATCACAAACCTTTGTTAGGCATTGTGGCAGGAGACAAGCCTACACCTACTATCCTGTCACCAAGAATGCTGAGGTGGACTGAATGTCTTGCTGCTTATTCATACAAACTTATCCACAAGCCTGGCAAGGACATTGGACATGCTGATGCACTGAGTCATTGCCCACTTCCTTACCACAAGGAGGACTTTGAACCTGAAACACACACCTTTTTCCTAGAAACTGTTGCCAAGCTTCCAGTTCATGCGGCTGAAATTGCCAGAGAGACTGCCAAAGACACTGTGTTGGCTCCTGTTATAGGCTGGATTAAGAAAGGTTGGCTTCTTCAAGATCTACCTCACCTTGCCCAGCCTTTTAAGTCCAGGCAAACTGAATTATCTGTATTAAGAGGATGTATTTTGTGGGGTAACAGGGTGGTTATTCCTGCAAAACTGCAAAGAGAGGTTTTGGAAATGTTACATGAGGGTCATCCTGGTATTGTAAGGATGAAGGGATTGGCCAGGAGTTATGTATGGTGGCCAGGTATTGAAAAAATGGTTGAAAACTGGGTTGCATCTTGTCCCAACTGTCAGGTAGTCAGGCCTGCCCACCTCAGCCCCCAAACAGGAATGGGAATGTCCTAGGGGCCCATGGTCCAGGATTCACATTGATTTTGCTGGCCCTACCAGAGGGCACACCTTTCTCATTATAGTAGATGCATATTCCAAATGGCTAGAGGTAATTCCCATGGCATCCACCACAACTGATGCTGTCATCAAGCAGCTCAGAAAACTTTTTTAACCCACGGGTTACCTGATGTTCTTGTCTCTGACGATGGCCCTCAATTTACATCCAACCTCTTTGAATCCTATTTAGCACAACAGGGTATCAGACATGCCCTTACTGCCCCTGGGCACCCTTCGGCTAACAGCCGGGCTGAACGCATGGTACATTTTACCAAAGAGAAGCTTCAGCAACTGGGTCCTGGGGACATCACTGAGAAAGTTGAAAAACTTCTTAGTGTTCAGCACATCACTCCTAACCCATCTAATAACTTATCCCCAGCAGAGTTGTTGATGGGTAGGAAACTTAGGTCTTCCCTTGACCGACTTCATCCCACTTACACACCCAACGCACCACTAGATTCCACTTCCAAAGTTCGCACATTCAGTGTGGGTGATTCTGTTTATGCCAAGAACCTTATAGGTGAACCTTTGTGGATTCCTGCTGAGATAACTCAGATCACAGGCCCTCGTTCTTACAGGGTGCAAACAGAGGATGGACTCCTCTGGAGCAGGCACATTGATCAACTTAGATCCAGGTTCTTTCAGGAACATCGCACTTGTTCCTCTCTAGTTCCCTCACCTGATGTCAGTTCTGAAGGGGAGGAACAGGAGGAAAATCAGCAAGCAAGAATCAACCCCATGTGTAACGAGCCATTATGACAGGAACCATCCCAAAACCTGTCACAATGCCAAAATCCATCCTTAGAAGTGGAAGATTGTACATCACTACCTGACTTGGGTGCTGACATTGGGCTGGAGATGGGTTGGGAGGAGAGACCAGATTCTAACAATCAAACAGGGTCTTCTTTCACAGGAAGTTCCAGTGGGGAAATGTCAGCAGAGACATTTTCTCTCTCACTGGGTGAGAATGTTAAAACTTCTGAACCACAAAGGTCTCAACGTACACGCAGAGCCCCACCTATTTAAAAGAATACTTTATTTATTTATTTATTTATTTATTTATTTATTTATTTATTTATTTATTCGACTTGTATGCCGCCCTACTCCCTAAGGACTCAGGGTGGCGAACATTAAAACAGAAGAAATTTACAATAAGAAAGAATTAAACAAATAAACAAGCGAATCTGGTTAAAATTAAAACCCTCAGCCCCCAGGGTCATTCCAGGCGGCCGTTGAAACAACCAAGTCTTCAGGTCCTGGCGGAAGGAGCGGAGGTCAGGGGCCAAACGGAGATCCAGGGGAGCTGATTCCAAAGGGCAGGTGCTCCCACAGAAGGCCCTAGCCTGGGAACCGCCAGCCAACAATGCCTGACCAACGGCACCCCAAGGAGGCCCCTCCTATGAGAGCGAACAGGCGTCGGAAAGTGATGCTGGCAGGAGGCGTTCCAAGTACCCTGGACCCAAGCCATTGGGGCTTTATAAGTTGTTACTAACACCTTGAAGGCGACCCAGGAGGAGCGACCGGCAACCAATGCAAAGGCGCAGGAGGGTGTAACATGGGAGTATCGGGATACCCCCATCACAGCCGCGGCCGCATTCTGCACCAGCTGTAGCCTCGGATCGTCCACAAGGAGCCCCATGTAAAGAGCATTGCAGTAGTCGATTCTAGAGGTGATGGCATGAGTAACCGTTCGAAGGGCATCTCGGTCCAAATAAGGGAGAAGCTGGTGAACCAGCCGAACCTGGGCAAAAGCCCCCTGGCCACAGCTCCCACATGCTCCTCCAAACCGAGCTGTGAATCCAGGAGGACACCCAGGGTCCTCGCCTATCCACGGGGCAACACCTCTCCCCCATGACCAAAGATGGTACATCCAATAAAGACCGAGATGCCGGTAAGAACAGCCACTCAGTCTTGGCGGGGTTGAGCTGGAGCCTGTTACTACCCATCCAGACCCATTACGCCTCCAGGCACGGGACATCACAGAGAGAGCATCACTGATCTGGTCTGGGGTGGAGATATAAAGCTGGGTATCATCAGCATACTGATGATACCTCACCCCAAAACCTCGGATGATCTGTGGCGGTTTCATGTAGATATTAAACAGGAGGCGAGGGACAGACCCTGAGGCACCCCACAAGTGAGGGGCCTCGGGCTGACCTCTCCCCCTGCCAACACCGACTGCGAGGCGGCCTGAGAGGAAGGAGGAGAACCACAAAAGCGGTGCACCCCCAATCCTCTAAGCCGCTGCAGAAGGATACCATGTTCGATGGTATCGAAAGCCGCTGAGAGATCTAACAGGACTAGGACAGAGGAAAAACCCCTGTCCCGAGCCCTCCAGAGATCATCCATCAGTGCGACCAATGCTGTCTCCGTGCTGTGTCTGGCCCTGAAGCCCAATTGATACGGGTCTAAATAATCAGCTTCCTCCAGGAACAAGGGAAGCTGCTGAACCACCACGCTCTCAACAACCTTCGATAAAAAGCGAAGATTGGAGACAGGACAGTAGTTGTTCAAAACGGCTGGGTCCAGGGCAGGCTTCTTGAGGAGGGGCCTCACCACCGCCTCTTTCAAGGTGGCAGGAAAGACCCCCTCACTCAAGGAAGCGTTAACAACTGCCTGGAGCCAGCGTGTCTCCCTGGAGGCATACACCAACCAGGAAGGACACGGGTCCAATAAAGACGTGGTGGAAGACAGCCTCCGCATGATCCTGTCCACCTCATCAAGGGAGACCAGGTCAAACTCAACCCAGATAGAATCCACCAGACTCATCACCACCCCATCATCAGACCACTGCCAGTCAGAGTCCAAGCCGGCACGATTTCGAGCGACCTTATCTGCCAGATGTAAACTAAATTCCTCTGCTCTGCCCTGCAAGGGTCATCCCCCCTCAATTGAAGGAGGGAGCAGGTCACCCAAAACAGGGCAGCAGAGGCGGCCAATCAATGGAGAAGTAAGCACGCCTCGCCGCCCTGATCGCTTCCAGATAGGTCCTGATATAGGCACGCAACTGGACACGGTCGAATTCGGAGCGGCTGGCCCTCCATCTGCTCTCCAGGCATCTTCTCCGCCGTTTCATCCCCCGGAGCTCCTCAGAAAACCAGGGGGCCCATCGGGGTCTGCGGCGGGGAAGAGGCAAACAACCCGGTCGGCCTCCGATGCCGCCTGTTGCCAGGCGGCGTCAGCGTCGGCCGAGCTGTGGTCGAGGGAGGCGGGCAAGAACCCCAGCACCATCTGAAACATTAGATAGGTTGGGGTTTGGTATGGACTGAACCTAGTGGGGAGGGGTTTTATGTATGTAGGTTTGAATGTTATTGGTTAAGTTTGAATTGCAAAATGTCAAATAGGATTGGTTTAAATAGTGCGGGAAAAACCCTGCACTCTGATTGGCTGGCAACTACGGCTGCTGGCTATAAGAAGCAGCCGTAGCCCAGCCAAGTCGGGATCCGTTCGAGCTGTAGTCACTTAATAAACTCTTCACTGAAGCTCTTCGCGTCTGACTCTTCATGCAAACCTAACAAAGGGCAACTGCTTTGATGTCAGGAAAATCTCACTCTGAAAATATTCCACCATTTTGGGGCAGTCTGGGAGGGGGTAGAGGGTCAAAAGGCCTCTGCCATAGGTATCTTTGGAAAAACCCCTTTGGTTCTGGGAGACCTTCTCCTAGGTGTGTAGATGTAGGACTCAGAGCCAGGCATTCCTGAATTTCTCTCTGGTATTTTGGGGGAATGGTTTTTCATTATCCCAGGAGTGGCTGGACAGGATCTCATTGGTTTAGGAAGTCAGGTTCTAAGCCGTTTAAAGAGATAATTTGCCTAGACCTCACTTAGTCAGGGCTGCTGCTGTCTAAATGTTCCTCAACTCCTCAGTCATTCCCTGAAGTTCTTCAGGATTTATTTATTTTTATTTATTTGATTTATCAATCACTTACAATATAACAGGTATAAGTATAAACATAGTTATGAATACATGAGATAGATACGTATAAGAAAAATAAAAAGAAACAATAGGACAGGGACGGTACGCACATTGGGCTGCTTATGCATGCCCCCTTCAGGCCTCTTAGGAAAGGGGTGAGGTCAATAGTAGACAGTCTAAGGTTAAAGTTTTTGGGGTTTGGGGAAGAAACCACAGAGTCAGGTAGAGTATACCAGACATTGACCACTCTGTGGCTGAAGTCGCATTTCCTGCCATTAAGTTTGCTTTTCTCCTCTGTCAGGCTGAGGTTCTCCCTTTGCAGTTGTTCTAGTTCTCCTTTTATTGCAACTTGTTCCTCGACCACGTCTTGAAATAGCATCGAATTTCTGTAAATTATGAAGAACAGACAGAAATTAGCCCTCTCATGATAGAGAGATAGATAGGGGGAGAGAGAGAGAGAGAGAGAGAGATGAGTGACAAATAGAAATATATAGATATAAATAGGTATAGATAGAGATAGATATAACCCTAACCAGTAGCAGTCCACCCCTGCTTCTCAATCTTTCTCACCTCTCCAGTTGGTCCTTTCTTTTCTGATTCTCATTGAAATATCCGCTTTGGACCCCATGGATCCCTTCACTCCTCCCTCCGGCCATCTCTCTTCCCTGTCCAGAATGGGGGTCTCCTGCCCCCTCTGAGCCCCCATCACGGCCAACGCAGGGATCTCTCTCCTTGGGGGATCCTTTCCCACTCGATCCCATGGTGGCCAGGAGAGATCAGAGGCTCCTCGGGATCCCCAGGAAGGGATCCCAGAGCAAAGGGGGCAGGAAGGACCCAAAAGCATCTCCAGGGCTATCATGGAGGAGGAGGAGGAGGAGACCGGAAGAGACGCTGCTTCTCCTTTCGCAGCTGGTGGGAAATAGGGAAGGTCTGTATGTCCTCTTGGACCCTACAGAGGGTTTCCCGACTCTGTGCCTCACTTTCCCCATTGCTCTGGCAAGGTCAGGGAAAGCCTCCTTAGGACTCCTCCGGACACTCTCAGATGGACTGGAAAAGGGGGATTTCTTTCTAATTCTCCTCTTCTAATTTATTTATTTTTCTACAATTCTAATTTTTAATTCACAGGGAGATTTTAAGAGAAGGCTGGACAGCCCCCTGTCTGAAATGGAATAGGGTCTCCTGCTTGAGCAGGGGGGTGGACTAGAAGACCTCCATGGTCCCTTCAGTTCTATTCCGATTCAAAATTGACTCATCAAATCTTCCCTCTGCAGGCAGCTTTGTGTATAAACCGCCTGAAACTATGGAATATCAGGGACAGTTTAGATTCCTTGCAAGCCATTAGATTAAAGCCAGAAGATCACTTTGTTAAAATAAAGTTAAGCTGAAGTTGCTCCCTTGTTGCCTCAGTTGTTCTGCTGCTCTACAACACTGGCGATGAGGGCGGGATCCACCTAGGAGGCAACCGAGCCAAAGAGCTGAAGCAAAGTCACTACAAAAAGAGCCGAAGCCAAAAAAAGAGTTGCTGTCACTATTCGCGAGCACGAATTTCAACTTTCCCTCAGAAGAAACCAGAGCTGCTGGGACAAGGTGACTTCAACCTCTGCGTTCCCACCTTTCAGAACTCAATCAGAGACGGGGGCGGAGCTGATGTTGCTGTGAGATGGAGGTGATCTCAACTCCTGAGATCACCCCCAATACTGCCGCCGTGGGGCGCTCCCCCGGGACCTAAGCCAACTCATAGGGGTGGCAAGAGTTGGGGGCATTTCCTGTTGATCTCAGGGATGTCGCAAATTCCCTGGTTGATCCAGGACAGCCCCTCTGCCTGCAGCGGGTCGAGGGCAGCCATCAAGCTGCTGAAGCTGTGACAGCTCCGGAAGAAAGGAATCGGAAGAAGTGTGTCGGTCGGTGATATTTTTTTTTGTAATAGTTTGGGAACACCCCAGTAAGTTTAAATGGTTTGAAATCAAGAGTGAAATGAATTAGGCAGCGGAAGAGAGTAAAGAGCTTGTTCTTCCTTCTTTTTTATGGCTTCTAAAGATTTTCTTTTCTATTTTTTTTCTTGAGAGTCTTTGAATGGCTTTTTATAATATATTTTCTTTTTACAATTCTTGAATTTGGTTTTATTTTTGGTATTCGGGCTTTAATGTAACTTGATTATTTTGATCTGACTATTTTTTATTTTTTAGTATAAGAAATGGCTCCTGAGGCTTTTTTTTTACTCTTCTTGTTTTGAGAGAGACAGGAAATGATACATTTTGGAAGCTATTTGGCAAGGAAGTGAAAGTTGGCAAAGAGACACAATATTGTTACTTAGAGGTCCGCTATTTTGTATAGATATATACACTTGCAAGACTTGTATTTAAAGCGCTGTGTTGTGGATTAGATTAGCAAGCACTGGAGATTATGTTGACAGATGCTTTCAGCAAACCAATATATTTTTGTGTGTGGAGTCGGAATTAAAGAACAAAGTGACCTCGGAGAGTTTGGAGATAAAGAGTTGGAGTCTCTTTGCAGGAAAAAAAAATAGAAGAGCTGAAAACCTTTCTTTTCAACTGGTCAAGCCTTGGATTTTATATAGAGGCAACCAAACAAAAAGTGATATTGTTTTCTGTTAAGACTCTTTATTGCCTGGAATCCAATTTTTATAATTAAAGCCCATAAAAACATATATTTTTATTTTTAAAGGATATTTTATTCATTTTCTATTTTAATTCTATTATTGGTATTTTCCTTTTTCCAATTCTTAGTCCTTATTTTTTGAGAATCTGGTTTCTTTTTATAGTCTTTATATCCTTTTATTTTTTTTCCTTTCCCTTCCCTTTGTATATTGGAAATAAGATATTTAATCATTGGATTTTTTTTCTATATACTATTCTAGTTTTCCATTTACATTTTTTCCTTTTTATTTTTTTACTCAATTTATTGATACTTTATTGAGACATTACTGATTTTTTTCCCTTCCTTTTTACTTTTTTGCTGATTAGGATTGTTTTTTGTTGCTCTATTCCCCTTTTTTAAAAAAAATCCCCTTTTAAATCATTTTTATACTATTATTTTACTTTTCATCATTGGCTTTTTGTTCTCTGCAATTGTTGTTGGCAATTTTTGTAACAATGAGTAGAAGATCTTCAATCCCACAAGTTTCAACTCCCGCATCAACAATATCACAACAAGAAAAGGAAAAAGAAAGAAGATAAAATACAGATGATATTGGGAACGAGATTGGGAACATTGAGATAATTGAACAGAAGTTGGACAAGACAGATGAAAGTATAAAAGCTCTATGGCAAACAATGGAGAAATACGGTGAGAGGATTAAGAAAGTTGAGGAGCAGCAAGAACAAAGAGATGAAGAAATGAGGAGTTTCAATGCCAGACTAAATGAAGTCGAGAGTGACCATAATGAATCACTGAGAGGCGAAGATGATAGATCAGAATTCTATCTGAGATTTCAAAATGTGGAGGAAGAGAAGGGTGAAAATCTGTTGGAGAAAATGACACAGCTACTGGCAGGATTGTTAGAAACAACAGAAGAGAAGATGAGGGATGGAATAGATGAAATATTTCGAGTCTATACAAGGTACGCAACGAGGAATAAACTCCCAAGAGAAATCCATATTAGGTTTACCAAGAAGAGCATTAAATCACAAATACTGCAAGCAGCTAGAGATAAGACATTGAAGCACAATAATAAAGATATTACGGTATTGAAACAGGTACCAAGAAGAATAAGAGAGAGGAGAAGAGAATATGCGTTCTTATCCAAAGAACTGTTGAAGAGAGGAGTAAACTACAGATGGTTAATATCAGAAGGCCTTCTGTTTGTGTGGCGGGAACAAAGACATAGAATTGATACAGTGGAGAAAGCAGAATTCTTTTACGATGAATACTTTAGAGGAAAGGAGGGAAATGGAAGACAAGAGGAACTGATTGTGGAACTACCAAAGGAATGTGTAGCAACAAGTGAAGAAGAAGAACAACTTGGAGCGGTAGGTGGTTTACCCAGAGAACGAAGAGAAGTTAGAATGACTAGAGCAACAAAACCTATATACAAGACCTAAAATGGAAGGGAAAAAATTGATTTCGATGAATATAAATGGACTTAATTTGATTGCTAAAAGAAGGAAAATATTTCACAAATTAGATAAATTAAAACTTGATATAATTTGCTTACAAGAGGTTCACATTAAAAAACAACATGAATATGTATTGAGACAAAAAAGTTAGGAAAGTTATTTACATCATTGGCTCAATGCAAAAAGAGAGGAGTGGCCTTGTATATTAAAGATATAATTACTGCAGAATTGATTTATACAGATGAGGATGGGAGGATTTTAATGGTGGAGATAATAACACTAAACACTAAAATGCTTTTGATAGCAATATATGCACCAAGTGAGAATCAAGAAGAATTTTATAAGAAATTATATCAAAAATTGATCGAATTAGACTATGCAAATATTTTTTTGATGGGAGATTTTAATGGGATAATTAATGATCAACTTGATTACAAATCTGAGAGAACTAAAAAGAAAACTAGAAGGACCCAAGTCCTTTTTTTCAAATGACAGAAGAAATGAATATTAAAGATATATGGAGAGAGAGAAATACTGGAAATAAAGAATTTACTTTTACTCAAATAGGCATGAATCATGGTCAAGAATAGATATGGTATGGGCATCTGCAGATACGCTCTCCGATATAGAAAAAAATTCAAATTGAAAGTGGGACCTGGGCAGATCATAATCCACTGATAGTTGCCTGGAAAGGACAGAGGAGAAGATCTAGATGGACATTAAATAATATGATTTTGAAAGAAGAAGAATTTAAAAAGAAAATTGAGACAGAACTTTTTTTTCAAGGAAAATAGAAAAAAAGATACATCATTACAAATTCGATGGGATGCGATGAAGGCTTATATAAGAGGTATGATAATTGACTATACAAGGAAAAGAAATATTAAACAGAAAAAGACATCTAAAATACTGGAAGATGACCTTATGAAATTAGAAAAAGTACTACAACAATCACCACAAAGGAAAGATATTAAAAGGAAAATGGATATGATTAAACATAAAATGGCTTTAATGGACAAAGAAGAAATTGCCCAAAAGATTAAAGGCGCTAAACAAAATTACTTTGAAAACGCTAATAAACCAGGAAGATGGTTAGCTTACAAAATTAGAAAAGAAAGAGAAACAAAGAAAATTAGTCAATTAATAGATGGAAAAGGGAATATACAGTATGGGAATGACGAAAAGAAAAAAATTATCCGAGATTACTATGGAAAATTGTAATCTCAAGAAGATGTTGCAGAAGAAAAAATTAAAGAGTATTTACAAAAGACAAGATTACCACAGATACCTAAAGATATTGAAACAATGTTAGAAGGGAATATAACCATGATGGAATTGACAGAAGCCTTGAAGAAACAAAATATAGGAAAAGCACCAGGTCCAGATGGCTTACCAGCAGAATTCTACAAGACCTTTCAGGAAGTATTAAGCATTTACCTTCTAGAAGTGATGAATGAAGTGTTATTAAAAAAGAGAATACCCAAGACATGGTTGGAAGCTTATATTACCCTTATACCTAAAGAAGAGATGGACCTACAACAAGTCAAAAATTATAGACCTATCTCACTGTTGAATTCAGATTATAAAATCTTTGCTTCAATCCTGGCAGAAAGAATGAAAAGATACTTAAATGAATTTATTCACACGGATCAAAATGGATTTTTGCCAAAACAACAAATTAAGCAAAATGTGAGAATAATTTTAGATACTTTGGAGTATTATGAAGCACACCCTGAAAAACAGATGGCACTGGTGTTTTTAGATGCTCAAAAAGCATTCAACAATGTGAACTGGCAGTTTATGATATTGCAAATGATGCAAATGGGCTTTGGAAAAAACTTCATACAGGCTATTGAGACAATATATAATAATCAAACAGCGAAGATATTGGTAAATGGAGAGTTGACAGAATCTATAGGGATAAGAAAAGGAACTAGACAAGGTTGCCCTCTGTCGCCCCTGCTGTTCGTTTTAACACTAGAAGTACTGAATAGAGCTATCAGAGAAGATGAAGAAATAAAAGGAATGAAAATTTAAAAAGAAGAATATAAACTACAGGCGTTTGCAGACAATTTGGTATTCATACTAGAGGATCCACTTAAATTAGCACCTAAGTTGATAGAACAAATAGAAGAATATGGAATGGTGGCAGGTCTAAAAATTAATAAAGACAAAACAAAGATCCTAACAAAGAATATGTTAGCAAAACGTAAGAAAGATTTAGAAGATTTATTAGAGATACAGATTGCAAATAAAGTTAAATATTTGGGAATATATATAACGTCAAGATGCAGTACATTGAAAGAAGATAATTATATAAAACTCAAACAGCAGTTAGCGGCAGATCTTGAAAGATGGGAAAATATGCAGTTATCTCTTATTAGCAGAATATTGACAGTTAAGATGAAAGTATTACCTAGAATTTTATATCTATTTCAGACAATTCCAATTAAACTTGGGAAAGAGTATTTTGAAGATTTAAATAAAATCACATCAAAATTTATATGGCAGGGTAAAAAGCCAAGAATTAAATTTAAGCTTTTACAAGATGCAAGGTCAAGAGGGGGATTTGCACTACCTAATTGGGAATTGTATTATCAAGCTGCAAGTTTGATGTGGGTGAAAGAATGGATAACATTGAGAAATAATAGATTGTTAACTTTAGAAGGTCATGATTTATTACTAGGATGGTATAAGGGAACTAAAAAACAAGGATATTTTAGAAGACACTATGTTCGAGAAGCTTTATTTTTAAATTGGGAAAAAACTAGAAAACAACATTATATACAAATTCCATTATGGGTATCTACTCTTGAAGCTTTTTCAAATCCAATAATATATAAGAAGGAACAAACAATTAGATATGGAGAGATTTTAAATGAAAAGGGTGAACTCAAATTGCTGCAAACATTACAAGAACAAGGAATAAAATGAATTGGTTTTCATATTTGCAAATACAATCTAGATATGATGAGGATTTTAGGACTGAAGGTATTTATAAAAAACCAACTGAACTAGATAAAATTTTGATGGGTGAATGAAAAAGTGATTTAAAAACTCTATGGTCATTTATTAGAAGTTAGAATGGAAGAGGAGCAGGTTAAGGAAACAATTAAAATTGGGGAAATTTCTGTTATGGGATAGATTTAGAGAGATGGCAAATACTATGGGATCAGAATTATAAAATGACAATGTCAACTGCATATAAAGAAAATTTGTATAAGATGTTTTACAGGTGGCATCTATCCCCGAGAAGGATCGCAAGAATGTTTAAGGACAAATCGGATAAGTGTTGGAAATGTCATCAGATACCGGCTCCTACTACCACATGTGGTGGACTTGCTGATGCTAAAAGATACTGGACTAAAATCCACGTGGTTGGAAAAATGACACAACAACATATAGACTTGAAACCGAGATATTCCTGTTGGGAATTGTACCAGAGACACTTAGCAAAGAACTGAAATATTTGATTGTTAATGTACTGACAGCTGCTAGAATTGTATTTGCTAAAAATTGGAGAAATGACAAGATACCTGCGCAGGAGGAAGTGATTAAGAAAATTTTGGACTGTGCTGAAATGAGTAGATTAACATTTGAAATTAGGGACCAAGAAGAAAAGCAGTTTTATAAGATATGGAATATGTTTTATCAATGGTTAGATAAAAAAGCTTGGTGATATATGGATCAATGGAGATAAATAGAATTGTTGAAAGGAAATATAATATAGACATTATAACATGGTAGAGAATTAATAATAACGATTATAGTTTTTTTTCCTGTAACAGACAGTATGCATGATGAGGAGAGGGCACTGAGACTTGGGACTGACCGACACACTTGAAATTGAGATTGGTTTATGTATTGTATGTTTGTTTGTTTGTCTTGTTTGTTTTTTGGAAAATAATAAAACCTTTTATAAAAAAAGAACTCAATCAGAGACTTGGGAATCCCACATTAATCGATTTGACTGCTTCCTCGATGCCACTGATCTTGCCGATATCTCTGCCCACAGGAAAAAGTCTTATTTTTTAAGTTTTTGTGGGGCCACAGTGTTTGACACTGCCACAGCATTGCTGGCACCACGCTCTATTAAATGTTCCATGGGAGGAATTACAAGAGCTTTTATGTAAACACTCTTCCCCTAAATCCTCTTGCATTGCTAGGCATCAGGCTTTCAGGAGATGGACCCAGGCTGAGGGAGAGACTATTAGTGGGTACATGGCAGCTCTACGAACAGCTGCCTTACACTCTGGGTTCAGAGATTATCTAGAGGACATGTTGTTGGATCAACTAGTCTGTGGGCTCAGAGACTTAAGACTACAAAGCCTTCTAGCTAAAGGAGATTTAACCCTTCCAATGGCATTGGAGGAATCCCAAGCTGCAAAGATGTCCGCACTCACAGCAGCAGAACCTCAGGGAAGCCCAATCAATCAGAACAGCTCAGCTGTCCATTATGATGAGGCATCAGATGAGGAAGGGCCTGAGGAATTTAGGGATATAAATCGCCTCAGGCAGCCAAAAAACAGTCAGAGGGGAAACAAGCCTATTCCCACTCAGCCTCCACAATCTCAGCCCATCTGTCTAAGGTGTGGAGGGGATCAGAGCTTCCTGCAAGTTCAGCAACGCAATTGGCCTAAAATGCCAGAGGAAAGGGCATTTAGCCAGGATCTGCCAGGCAGGAAACACTTTCACACAATCCCAGCAGCCTCAGACAACCCAACATTTTCACAAACAAATTTAAGGCTGTTCTACCTGCTATCAGATCAAACCTCTAGACAAAGGCTTTAACAAAATTAGTGTTATTGTTTCCTTAGAAGGGAAGTCTTGCAGAATGGATGTTGACACTTGTTCAGCACTCTCCATCATCTCATGGAGCATCTTGAAAGAACTGCTTCCCAGAATGACAAAGGGGGCTCCAATGCTGCGACCTGACCCTCTGACTACCAAGGCAAAGGCATCCCAGTCCTTGGGAAAGGCAAGTTTTTATTCAATTTCAAAATTTTAAAGGACATTTGCCTTTAGTAATAGTGGATGGTAGCCTCCCCAGCCTATTAGGGTTAGACTGGTTCCTGCCTTGGCCTTCATATAACTGGAATCCACTCTATTGCCAATTTGGATGTGGATAAGTTATTTGAAGACTATGCTGATATATTCAGCGAAGGCCTAGGCTGTTATATGGGAACCCCAATCTCTTTCTTTTTTTTTTAAACAAATTTTATTCAATTTTAACAATTTTTAAAACAGCTCTTTTCAGTAGACAGCATGTTCCAGTCATCACTTTTACATGCAAATGTGACAGTAGATCTATATTCATTTTAAACATTTGACTTCACTTCTGTTCCATTTTAGCGGACAAAGGGTCAAAGAAATTAATCTAATCTCAAATCTTAATCTCAATCTGTATAGCCCCCAGTTCATTTCGAGTTAATTGCAAATATACATATATATTTTAAAAACTTCATGTATAAATCTTACAAATAACAATATATTTGCCCATCATATTAAAGATAAAGTTCATCCATGTCTATCCTTTAATTATCTTCACATTGTTAATACTCTTTTATCATTTACAGAATTCTTTTGTCCGTCAGATTTGCCCTTTCTCTCCATAATTCTAAATCCGTACCCATGTTAACACTAAAAAAAAAAAAAAAAAACCTAGACTTGCCCCCTTTTACTACTTCGAAAGTGACACCTCAGTGGTTAATATAGTAACATAATCATAATCATTCCTTTAAAACGAAAGATAGAGAAAAAGAAAAAGAAAATGGAAAAAAGCTCCTTACAATATATCTCTAATCGGTTGGGTTCTGCAACACATATCCCCCTAAAATTTATTTATGGTTCCAAAATAATAATAAAAATAACTAATCTTGGTTATTGACAAATCTCATTTTTAGGCATTTTCTAAAATCATTTCAATTAATTCAATTCATCTAATCATAATTTAGCTTTCTTTTGTGGATAAGAAATGAAAAATGTGACCTTTACCAGTAAAATTGTCAGTAACCCCTATTGTTTTACACTTTTATAATTACAATATATTCTTATTGCCATTTCTTCATGCAGAACCCCCTTTTAAATCGTTAGCCATTGTCTCTATGCAAACAAGTTTCTTTTATTATGTAATTCCGTGTCTCTCTATCTTTTGTTCTTGTTTCTTGTTCCTTCTCCTCTCTTTTTTATCCTTCTCCCTTCTCTCTCCAGTTTGAATCC
>CM019149.1:1273748-1322559 GCA_009733165.1 Naja naja
CGAGGAATAAACTCCCAAAGAAATCCATGATAGGTTTACCAAGAAGAGCATTAAATCACAAATACTGCAAGCAGCTAGAGATAAAGACATTGAAGCACAATAATAAAGATATTGCGGTATTGAAACAGGTACCAAGAAGAATAAGAGAGGAAGAAGAATATCGTTCTTATCCAAGAACTGTTGAAGAGAGGAGTAAACTACAGATGGTTAATATCAGAGGCCTTCTGTTTGTGTGTGGGAACAAAGACATAGAATTGATACAGTGGAGAAAGCAGAATTCTTTTACGATGAATACTTTAGAGAAGGAGGAAATGGAAGACAAGAGGAACTGATTGTGGAACTACCAAAATGTGTAACAACAAAAAGAGAAGAACAACTTAGGCGGTGGGTGGTTTTACAGAAACGAAGAAGTTAGAATGACTAGAGCAACAAAACCTATATACAAGACCTAAAATGGAAGGAAAAAATTGATTTGATGAATATAAATGGACTTAATTTGATTGCTAAAAGAAGAAAATATTTCTAAATTAGATAAATTAAAACTTGATATAATTTGCTTACAAAGGTTCACATTAAAAACAACATGAATATGTATTGAGACAAAAAGTTAGGAAAGTTATTTACATCATTGGCTCAATGCAAAAAGAGAAGTGGCCTTGTATATTAAAGATATAATTACTGCAGAATTGATTTATACAGATGAGGATGGGAGGATTTTAATGGTGGAGATAATAACACTAAACACTAAAATGCTTTTGATAGCAATATATGCACCAAGTGAGAATCAAGAAAAGAATTTTATAAGAAATTATATCAAAAATTGATCAATTAGACTATGCAAATATTTTTTGATTGGGAGATTTTAATGGGATAATTAATGATCAACGATTACAAATCTGAAGAACTAAAGAAAACTAGAAGGACCCAAGTCCTTTTTTTCAAATGACAGAAGAAATGAATATTAAAGATATATGGAGAGAAATACTGGAAATAAAGAATTTACTTTTACTCAAATAGGCATGAATCATGGTCAAGAATAATGATATGGTATGGGCATCTGCGAATCGCTCTCGATATAGAAAAATTCAAATTGAAAGTGGGACCTGGGCAGATCATAATCCACTGATAGTTGCCTGGAAAGGACAGAGGAGAAATCTAGATGGACATTAAATAATATGATTTTGAAAGAAGAAGAATTTAAAAAGAAAATTGAGACAGAACTTTTTTTCAAGGAAAATAGAAAAAAAATACATCATTACAAATTGATGGGATCCGATGAAGGCTTATATAAGAGGTATGATAATTGACTATACAAGGAAAAGTATTAAACAGAAAAAGACATCTAAAATACTGGAAGATGACCTATGAAATTAGAAAAAGTACTACAACAATCACCACAAAGGAAAAGATATTAAAGGAAAATGGATATGATTAAACATAAAATGGCTTTAATGGACAAAGAAGAAATTGCCCAAAAGATTAAAAGCTAAACAAAATTACTTTAACCTAATAAACCAGGAAGATGGTTAGCTTACACAAAATTAGAAAAGAAAAGAAAGAAACAAAGAAAATTAGTCAATTAATAGATGGAAAAGGGAATATACAGTATGGGAATGACGAAAAGAAAAAATTATCCGAGATTACTATGGAAAATTGTAATCTCAAGAAGATGTTGCAGAAGAAAAAATTAAAGAGTATTTACAAAAGACAAGATTACCACAGATACCTAAAGATATTGAAACAATGTTAGAAGGGAATATAACCATGATGGAATTGACAGAAGCCTTGAAGAAGAAACAAAATATAGGAAAAGCACCAGGTCCAGATGGCTTACCAGCAGAATTCTACAAGACCTTTCAGGAAGTATTAAGCATTTACCTTCTAGAAGTGATGAATGAAGTGTTATTAAAAAGAATACCCAAGACATGGTTGGAAGCTTATATTACCCTTATACCTAAAGAAGAGATGGACCTACAACAAGTCAAAAATTATAGACCTATCTCACTGTTGAATTCAGATTATAAAATCTTTGCTTCAATCCTGGCAGAAAGAATGAAAAAGATACTTAAATGAATTTATTCACACGGATCAAAATGGATTTTTGCCAAAACAACAAATTAAGCAAAATGTGAGAATAATTTTAGATACTTTGGAGTATTATGAAGCACACCCTGAAAAACAGATGGCACTGGTGTTTTTAGATGCTCAAAAAGCATTCAACAATGTGAACTGGCAGTTTATGATATTGCAAATGATGCAAATGGGCTTTGGAAAAAACTTCATACAGGCTATTGAGACAATATATAATAATCAAACAGCGAAGATATTGGTAAATGGAGAGTTGACAGAATCTATAGGGATAAGAAAGGAACTAGACAAGGTTGCCCTCTGTCGCCCCTGCTGTTCGTTTAACACTAGAAGTACTGAATAGAGCTATCAGAGAAGATGAAGAAATAAAAGGAATGAAAATTTAAAAAGAAGAATATAAACTACAGGCGTTTGCAGACAATTTGGTATTCATACTAGAGGATCCACTTAAATTAGCACCTAAGTTGATAGAACAAATAGAAGAATATGGAATGGTGGCAGGTCTAAAATTAATAAAGACAAAACAAAGATCTAACAAAGAATATGTTAGCAAAGCGTAAGAAAGATTTAGAAGATTTATTAGAGATACAGATTGCAAATAAAGTTAAATATTTGGGAATATATATAACGTCAAGATGCAGTACATTGAAAGAAGATAATTATATAAAACTCAAACAGCAGTTAGCGGCAGATCTTGAAAGATGGGAAAATATGCAGTTATCTCTTATTAGCAGAATATTGACAGTTAAGATGAAAGTATTACCTAGAATTTTATATCTATTTCAGACAATTCCAATTAAACTTGGGAAAGAGTATTTTGAAGATTTAAATAAAATCACATCAAAATTTATATGGCAGGGTAAAAAGCCAAGAATTAAATTTAAGCTTTTACAAGATGCAAGGTCAAGAGGGATTTGCACTACCTAATTGGGAATTGTATTATCAAGCTGCAAGTTTGATGTGGGTGAAAGAATGGATAACATTGAGAAATAATAGATTGTTAACTTTAGAAGGTCATGATTTATTACTAGGATGGTATAAGGGAACTAAAAAACAAGGATATTTTAGAAGACACTATGTTCGAGAAGCTTTATTTTTAAATTGGGAAAAAACTAGAAAACAACATTATATACAAATTCCATTATGGGTATCTACTCTTGAAGCTTTTCAAATCAATAATATATAAGAAGGAACAAACAATTAGATATGGAGAGATTTTAAATGAAAAGGGTGAACTCAAATTGCTGCAAACATTACAAGAACAAGGAATAAAATGAATTGGTTTTCATATTTGCAAATACAATCTAGATATGATGAGGATTTTAGGACTGAAGGTATTTATAAAAAACCAACTGAACTAGATAAAATTTTGATGGGTACGAATGAAAAAGTGATTTAAAAACTCTATGGTCATTTATTAGAAGTTAGAATGGAAGAGGAGCAGGTTAAGGAAACAATTAAAATTGGGGAAATTTCTGTTATGGGATAGATTTAGAGAGATGGCAAATACTATGGGATCAGAATTATAAAATGACAATGTCAACTGCATATAAAAGAAAATTTGTATAAGATGTTTTACAGGTGGCATCTATCCCGAGAAGGATGCAAGAATGTTTAAGGACAAATCGGATAAGTGTTGGAAATGTCATCAGATACCGGCTCCTACTACCACATGTGGTGGACTTGCTGATGCTAAAAGATACTGGACTAAAATCCACACGTGGTTGGAAAAAATGACACAACAACATATAGACTTGAAACCGAGATATTCCTGTTGGGAATTGTACCAGAGACACTTAGCAAAGAACTGAAATATTTGATTGTTAATGTACTGACAGCTGCTAGAATTGTATTTGCTAAAAATTGGAGAAATGACAAGATACCTGGGAGGAAGTGATTAAGAAAATTTTGGACTGTGCTGAAATGAGTAGATTAACATTTGAAATTAGGGACCAAGAAGAAAAGCAGTTTATAAGATATGGAATATGTTTTATCAATGGTTAGATAAAAAAGCTTGGTGATATATGGATCAATGGAGATAAATAGAATTGTTGAAAGGAAATATAATATAGACATTATAACATGGTAGAGAATTAATAATAACGATTATAGTTTTTTTTCCTGTAACAGACAGTATGCATGATGAGGAGAGGGCACTGAGACTTGGGACTGACCGACACACTTGAAATTGAGATTGGTTTATGTATTGTATGTTTGTTTGTTTGTCTTGTTTGTTTTTTGGAAAATAATAAAACCTTTTATAAAAAAAGAACTCAATCAGAGACTTGGGAATCCATTAATCGATTTGACTGCTTCCTCGATGCCACTGATCTTGCCGATATCTCTGCCCACAGGAAAAAGTCTTATTTTTTAAGTTTTTGTGGGGCCACAGTGTTTGACACTGCCACAGCATTGCTGGCACTCTATTAAATGTTCCATGGGAGGAATTACAAGAGCTTTTATGTAAACACTCTTCCCCTAAATCCTCTTGCATTGCTAGGCATCAGGCTTTCAGGAGATGGACCCAGGCTGAGGGAGAGACTATTAGTGGGTACATGGCAGCTCTACGAACAGCTGCCTTACACTCTGGGTTCAGAGATTATCTAGAGGACATGTTGTTGGATCAACTAGTCTGTGGGCTCAGAGACTTAAGACTACAAAGGCGCCTTCTAGCTAAAGGAGATTTAACCCTTCCAATGGCATTGGAGGAATCCCAAGCTGCAAAGATGTCCGCACTCACAGCAGCAGAACCTCAGGGAAGCCCAATCAATCAGAACAGCTCAGCTGTCCATTATGATGAGGCATCAGATGAGGAAGGGCCTGAGGAATTTAGGGATATAAATCGCCTCAGGCAGCCAAAAACAGTCAGAGGGAAACAAGCCTATTCCACTCAGCCTCCACAATCTCAGCCCATCTGTCTAAGGTGTGGAGGGGATCAGAGCTTCCTGCAAGTTCAGCAACGCAATTGGCCTAAAATGCCAGAGGAAAGGGCATTTAGCCAGGATCTGCCAGGCAGGAAACACTTTCACACAATCCCAGCAGCCTCAGACAACCCAACATTTTCACAAACAAATTTAAGGCTGTTCTACCTGCTATCAGATCAAACCTCTAGACAAAGGCTTTAACAAAATTAGTGTTATTGTTTCCTTAGAAGGGAAGTCTTGCAGAATGGATGTTGACACTTGTTCAGCACTCTCCATCATCTCATGGAGCATCTTGAAAGAACTGCTTCCCAGAATGACAAAGAGGGGGCTCCAATGCTGCGACCTGACCCTACGTGACTACCAAGGCAAAGGCATCCCAGTCCTTGGGAAAGGCAAGTTTTTTATTCAATTTCAAAATTTTAAAGGACATTTGCCTTTAGTAATAGTGGATGGTAGCCTCCCCCAGCCTATTAGGGTTAGACTGGTTCCCTGCCCTTGGCCTTCATATAACTGGAATCCACTCTATTGCCAATTTGGATGTGGATAAGTTATTTGAAGACTATGCTGATATATTCAGCGAAGGCCTAGGCTGTTATATGGGAACCCCAATCTCTTTTCTTTTTTTTTTTAAACAAATTTTATTCAATTTTTAACAATTTTTTAAAACAGCTCTTTTCAGTAGACAGCATGTTCCCGAGTCATCACTTTTACATGCAAATGTGACAGTAGATCTATATTCATTTTAAACATTTGACTTCACTTCTGTTCCATTTTAGCGGACAAAGGGTCAAAGAAATTAATCCTAATCTCAAATCTTAATCTCAATCTGTATAGCCCCCCAGTTCATTTCGAGTTAATTGCAAATATACATATATATTTTAAAAACTTCATGTATAAATCTTACAAATAACAATATATTTGCCCATCATATTAAGGATAAAGTTCATCCATGTCTATCCTTTAATTATCTTCACATTGTTAATACTCTTTTATCATTTACAGAATTCTTTTGTCCGTCAGATTTGCCCTTTCTCTCCATAATTCTAAATCCGTACCCATGTTAACACTAAAAGAATGAAAAAAAAAACCTAGACTTGCCCCCTTTACTACTTCGAAAGTGACACCTCAGTGGTTAATATAGTAACATAATCATAATCATTCCTTTAAAACGAAGATAGAAAAAAGAAAAAAAATGGAAAAAAGCTCCCTTACAATATATCTCTAATCGGTTGGGTTCTGCAACACATATCCCCCTAAAATTTATTTATGGTTCCAAAATAATAATAAAATAACTAATCTTGGTTATTGACAAATCTCATTTTTAGGCATTTTCTAAAATCATTTCAATTAATTCAATTCATCTAATCATAATTTAGCTTTCTTTTGTGGATAAGAAATGAAAAATGTGACCTTTACCAGTAAAATTGTCAGTAACCCCTATTGTTTTACACTTTTATAATTACAATATATTCTTATTGCCATTTCTTCATGCAGAACCCCCCTTTTAAATACGTTAGCCATTGTCTCTATGCAAACAAGTTTCTTTTATTATGTAATTCCGTGTCTCTCTATCTTTTGTTCTTGTTTCTTGTTCCTTCTCCTCTCTTTTATGCTATCCCCTTCTCTATCCAGTTTGAATCCCTCTCTCTCTCTTTACCTTTCTGCTCTCTATCCTTCTGGACCTTTCTAACATGCCTAATTTCATAAATGTTCCTTTTTAATTACCTTCTTAAGTTTCATTTTTTGACCATCCTCCTTTCCTTTTATTTGTATTAATCTTTGTGTTAATTGTCTTCTTAAAATGGCTTTCAGCTTTATGGCTCCTTCTCCTCCCTATTATCCTGCTCTCCCTTCTCTATCCAGTTTGAATCCCTCTCTCTCTCTTTACCTTTCTGTTCCCTTTCCTTCTGAACCTTTCTAACATGCTTAATTTCAAATGTTCCCTTTTTAGATACTTTCTTAGGTTCGGTTTTTAGCCACCCTTCCTTTCCCTTTTATTTGTATTAATCTTTGTATTAATTGTCTTTTTAATATGGCTTTCTCTTGTGCTGGCTCCACCCTTTCCACTCTTCTTCTTTATTCAGCATTTGAATGCCCATATTTTCTGCAACATGCCAAGTTAGTTCAGTCACTTCCTGTAACAGTTCTTTCATACTTTTAAACTCCATTTTTAATTCTTTGATGACCACCAAAATTTTAATTTTCCTTGTTTCTTCTTCTTTAAATTTTCTATAATCCTAACCCAGGTCCAGAGTCTATATCAATATTGCCAATTAGTCCGGCAATCCGTCTTTGTGTATTCAAGCTTTCACTTTCTATAAGTCCTGCGTCTCTTTAAAATGTAGCAACTCCAATCCACAAAGGAACAAGATAGTTTCTTACTTCTTTAACTTCCAATTTTTCTCCACAAAGTGGCACTTTCTGCACAGTCTTAACCCTTTCCTTTTATTTAGATAATCAAAGTTTTCCGAGCCCCAAACTTAAGTTCTTACGCTGGCTTCTTCCTTTCCGGTTGAAGCCCTTATAGCTGTCAAAAATATTTTACTTATTTTTCTTCACTTGGAACGCGCTGCTTCTGTTTCTCTTTTTAAAACTCATCTTTATCTTAATCCCGGGTGCCTTGATCTTACCATCCAATACTCGGTTCCTCTGCTGTCGACTTCTCTCTTTCCTCCTGCACCAATCTTAGTCCGTTGAGACCTTCTCTTCGAGGTGGCCATTTTTGACCACCGCTTCTTGACGTCTTCGGAGGGAAAAGACCAGACCCAAAAGGGGAGATGCGGCTCCCTCACTCTGGCTGGCAGATTTCCCTTTCTCTGCCGCCTACGAGGCAGCTTCAGCCCGAACCTTGCAGGATCGGGCTCTCCGGACGAAGAGCCAGGCTGCGGTCGTGGACGATCACAAACCGCCGCCTGTTCTCGAGAAGGCTCAACCCGGAAGTCCCGGGAACCCCAATCTCTTTTCATTTGGACCCTTCAGCAGTGCCTATTCCTTTAAAACCTAGAAGAGTGCCTTTTGCAATCCATCCTAAACTAGACAAAGAACTTGATGAATTAATTACTGCAATGCTCTCTACATGGGACTGCCCTTGCGGACCACCCGGAGGTTGCAGCTAGTGCAGAATGCGGCCACGCGGGCTGTGATGGCGGTGTTCCAATAATCCCATGTTACACCCCTCCTGTGCAACCTGCATTGGTTGCCGGTTGCCTTCTGGGTGAGATTCAAGGTATTAGTAACAACATATAAAGTCCTACATGGCTTGGGTCCGGGGTACTTGCGGGAGTGTCTCCTGCCGGCATCATGCTCCGATCACCCTGTACGCTCCCACAGGCAGGGCCTCCTTGGGGTACCGTCGGCCAGACTTTGTTGGCTGGTGGTGCCCAGGGGTAGGCCCTTCTCTGTGGGAGCACCCACCCTGTGGAATCAGCTCCCCTTGGGCCTTCGTTTGGACCCTGATCTCCGCTCCTTCTGCCATGACCTGAAGACGTGGCTCTTTCAACAGGCCGGTCTGGACTGAACCAAGGCGGGGGTTTGTTTTAGAGTAATTTTAATGAATTTTAATCATTTTATTGTTATTAGGCTTGTAATGTTTAATTGATTTTTAAGTAAATTATTGTATTGGGTTTTATACTGAGCCACCCTCAGTCCTTAGGGAGAGAGGGTGGCATACAAGTCTAATAAATAATAATAATAATAATAATAATAATAATAATAATAATAATAATTAACCAGGGTGTATTGGAACTTGTGGACTTTGCAAAATGGGAAACCCCAAAAACAACACCCCCCCCAAAAAAGATGGCAGTTTCAGAATTTGCATCGATTACAAGGTTTCTCTTAACAAGTATTTGCATATCAGCACATAGCCAGTCCCAATTATCCAACACCTGCTACATTACCTCAAGCCAGGAACAATTTTTGCAAAATTGGATATGTCCCAAACTTATCAACAGCTTCCTGTTGATGACACAGCTGCTGAATTTCAAACCATTGTGACTCATAGAGGCACTTTTAAGTGTAAGCGCCTCCAATTCGGAGTTAGTGTGGCCCCAGGAATTTTCCAATCGTTAATGGAAAGACTGCTTCATGGGTTACCTGGCGCAACACCCTATTTCGATGACATTTTAATATCCGCTGCTGACAAGCCTCAATTACTACAGAGAGTCAGAGGTGTTCTTGACTGTTTCAGAAAGGCTGGTCTTCAATTGAAAAAAGAAAAGTGCACTATTGCCACTTCACAGGTTGAATTTCTAGGTTACAAAGTCGATGCCTCAGGAATTCATCCAATTGAATCCAAAGTTCGGGCTATTCAGGATGTGCCCACTCCTACTACTAAGACTGAGCTTCAATCTTTCTTAGGCCTCCTTAACTTCTACACCTTGTTTTTGCTGCATAAGGCTTCCATTGCAGAACTTCTACATAGATTCCTGGACAAACAAGCACAGTGGCATTGGGGACCTAGGGAGGCCAATGCTTTCAAAGCAGTCAAATCCTTACTTACATCTGATGCTGTTCTGATTCAATTCAACAAAAATTTGCCTTTAGTCTTAGCTGCAGATGCTTCACCTTTTGGCATAGCAGCCATTTTAAGTCACAGACTACCTAATGGTTTTGAGGCACCCATTGCCTTTTTCTCCAGAACATTATCTTCTGCAGAACGCAATTCAAATTGATAAAGAGGCTTTGGCTGCAGTTGCTTCTGTAAAAAAATTTCATGAGTTTCTTTATGGCCACCATTTCGAGTTAATTACAGATCACAAGCATCTTTTGGGCATCATAGCCGGCAACAAGCAAACGCTACAGATTTTGTCTCCAAGAATGAGCAGGTGGACTGTATTTCTGGCTGCATATTCCTATACCCTGATTCAACGAGCAGGCAAATGTCTAAGCCACCTTGAGGCTCTCAGTCACTGTCCCCTACCTACTCCAGTAGAAGAACCTGCACCAACCAATGCTGTGCTGCTCATCAACGAACTCAAGCTGCCCATCACCGCTTCTGATATTGCTCCCACTCTGCCAAGGACAAGGTAATTTCCAAAGTCCTTGACTGGGTGGGAAGGGGGTGGCCTAAAGCCCCTTACTCACCTGAGTTGGTACCTTTTAAAATGAGGCAGCAAGAACTTTCCTCCTTGCAAGGCTGTCTATTGTGGGGAACCAAGGTAGTTATTCCTGCACAATTGCAGTCTTCAGTCCTGGAGGTCCTGACAATGCCAGGATGAAGGCTTTAGCTCGTAGTTATGCGTGGTGGCCAGGCATGGACGCTCAATTTACTAGCTGGGTGAACACGTGCCAGCCATGCCAGACCACCAGACCATCTCCACCCGCAGCTTTTGAATTCCATGGAAAAGATATGGTTGCATCAAAACACCAAAATAGAGAAACACACACACACACCTGTGGAATTTTGTAGAGGTCTGCTAATGTTGATATCTGGATGGAGACGTCCCTTTTAGCTCCATCAAGAAGAGCCAGAAGGTCCTCCTTCCTTCCACAGTTGTAGTTGGGGACATTGGCTTCTCCAGTGGAGAGAATGTCCAGCAAGGCATCTGAAGTGCATTAAGGGCTCAAATAGTTGTCATGGATGTCATAGCCAAGAATGGTAAAATTAATTGTAACGCTTGTAAAAAAAACCATAAGAATTCCTGTTGTAACAAAGGTTTATGATTATAATCAAAAGCAACAACAAATATTTTTTTAAAAATTGAATCCTCTTTGTCTCCACAATCCTACTGTATTTTAACTAGCCTCTATTGATTAAAAAGGAAGCATCACTACTGTGAATAAAATCCAGTATTTAAGGAAAAAATTAAAGGAATGAACTAGGAGAAGAGGAAAATCTGGAATTCTTTCATGGGTTTTTTCAATCTGTGGATATGAGTCTCTTCCACAAAATAAGACAAAAGAAAGAAGCCATGGAAATGAAAATTATTCAAGAAATCAGACAAAGTGCTACAATATAGGAATAAATGAAATAAGAAGAAAATGAGAATATTAAAAATGCAAATGGAAGAGATGCAGCTCCTGAATTACCCTGAATCAGGCTGAATAGAAGGAGCCATGGTGAAAAGCCAAGATGTTCGCAACATTTTGTTGACAGTGGTGAATATACCAACAAGATGGTCTCCTCGCCTGTAAAAGCTCACTGGACTGTCTCCATCCTGGTGCTCCAAACTCAGCGGGCATTTCAGTCCACGCTTCCCAGAGACTGGCATGGACACCAGCAAAAACAGAAGCAGGAGGTCCATCATTCATGGGGCTTCAGTCTGCTTTCTATATGGAAGGCAGCCACTGGAGAAGTAGTATAAGATCTCAAAGGTCTGGATCTCAAAGGTCTCCCTACATAATTGTAGGGAGAAATAATTTCTCCTCTTGGGATTCTAAAGTTCCTCTGTGCAGAGGAGAGATTGGAAAAAAGCATCCCAGTGAAGAATCACAGTTCCACTCCTGAGGGCACTTTTGTTGTGGTTGTGTGTCTTTCCTGTCAGGACATGTTCAGAAAGTGATGCTGGAAGAAGGGAGTTCAGAAACCAGGGAGTTGACTTCTGCTGTCCTTCAGCATGGCCTCTTGTCTCCAGGTACAGCTGGGGAAAGTCACCCAGAGCAATGGAGTTTGGCAACACTCTAGTCTAGGTTGCTGTCCCTTAATGGTGGGGCTGCCTGTCTTTGAATGCCAAGGAAGCCAAGGCCTAGTGAACCCTGCCTAGTGTTAAGGATAGGACTGTCCTTTATTTATTTATTTTTAAAAATAATGCTTTATTGAGTTTTTTCCATTTATGGATATTACCAATAGTTATTAAACAGTGCTGTGATATTATATATACATTTATGTATCCTATCAAAACTTACTATGCATAATACTTTCCTAGCCTCTTATTTATTATATACGTTATTTACAATTTCTGTGTTTATATCTATTATCTATCCAAATAAACCATGTTTCCCATACTGCATTGTATTCTATGTCTTTTTTCCCTTTTAGTTCCATAGTTAATTTATCCATTTTCACACACTCTAAAAAATTTTTTAATTATTAAGCCTTCAGGTCGTATAAAATTTTCCTTCCAGTACTGAGCATATGAAATTCTTGCTGCTGTTAATATATGCAATATAAGATATTTTATGTTCCTATTATAATTTTTTTATTATTCCTAAGAGGAATAATTCCGGGATAAAATCAATTTTGTTTTTACTTAACTCTTCTAGCCATGTTTGAATCATTTTCCAGTATTTGTTCTCTTTGCCGCATGTCCACCAAGAATGAAAGAAGGTACCTTGTTGTTGTCCACACTTCCAACAATTTGGTTTTAAGTTTGGTTAAATCTTAGCCAGTCTTGAAGGTGCCAAATGCCTACAGTAGAACATTTTATGTTGGTTTTCCTTATATGCCACCAATTTTGTTATTTTATCATTCACATTCCACATCTTATCCCATTCTTCCAGATCAATAGTATGTCCAACGTTCCTACGCCATGCAATCATTGTTCCTTTCACAATTTCTTCTGCTCTTTCAAATTCTAATAAATGTTTATATAACTTTGATAGTAATTTCTCATCTGGGCCAATCAAGATTTTACCTAGTGTTTGTATTTCATTATCTACTCCATATTCCTCACTGTCTTTTTTATATCTTTTATAACTTGCTTGAATTTGCATATAGGTCCACCAATCCAGTTTGATTCCCTGCTCTTCCAACTTCTGTCTGCTCTTTAAGTTCCTTGTCCTTTCACATCGGAACTCCATATATGGATCCTAAGTTGGGGCTAACTTGTTTCTGAAGTGGAATTTCATGACGAATGAAGGCCTTCATTTCCCATCTTTTCTAAAAATATTGATTTTTTGATGAGAGGCAGGAAAGTGACAGCCTGTGGACTATTTCATTGGATAAATAGGGAGAAAGTTATAGAACTGGCACACTTTTTCCCTTTTCCTTCACTCTTTTTGTGTGGTCTTTCTGTGATCATGTAAGGCTTTTCAATAAAGTATGGACTGTGAAGTCTGTAGCTGAGATGGTGAAACTGCCCACAATGTGATGGATGGTGTGATCTTGCCCCACCCTAACCGTAGCGCAGAAAATGGTTCCGGAGTACCTGGTGGTCCTTCCTATGGTTGTGAGGATGCACATGCTGGGATGTGGCCCCTGTGGGAGTGGGAGGACCTCTGAATGAATCCTCTGAATAATTTTCACAGAGTTCTCTTTAGTGAGATTTATTGAGATGGAACACAAGGGAACAGTCATTGAACTATTTCTCATTTCAAACACAGACATATGATATTCTTCTGCATGCTATCTTAAATGTAAAGAAAATATCCTTTCAAATAAAAGGAAGTTTCAGAAGTCTTTCAATTTCATGCTATTATCTCTCATGGTTTTACATTTATTTTGGCTGTGAGATGCTCCTTTGTGTTCAGGTCTGGCCTCAGAAGGATAATGTGGCACTTGGGGATGATGCAGCCCAACAGACAAGCCCTGGAGGCCAGGATGGAGAAGACCTGCACAGCTACCACATGTTTCCCTTTCGTGCTCAGGTAAGTGGACACAAAAGTCACCCAGACCTTGCAGAAGACCAGCATGCTGAAGGTGGTCAGCTTGGCTTCAGCACAGAGATTGCTGATCAATTGGTCATCAATGTTGAGGTCTCATAATGGCTCCTAATTGCAAATATGATCCCTTTGCAAATTCTATTTTAAGAAGATAGGAAAAGATCTGATGGATCAGACTGAGGTCAGTCTAAGATTCACGCAAATATGTCTGGTTCTCCAACAAGCAGAAAAAGGCTGAGACTGAGAGGGTGGGGCTGGTGTTCCAGCAGCACTACGTGCGATCAGGAAGCTCCCGGATCGCTGTAGATCTGCTGGACGATCCATAAGGATCTAAACTGTCCCAAAGAGACGGTGAAGGTAAAGAGCACGTCCTCTCAATCCCAGGGACATCACAAAGTTCCTGGTTGATCCAGGAGAAGCTCTTTTTGCCAGCGGAAAAGAGGCGGCCATCAAGCTGCTGAAGCTGGGACAGCTCCGGAAGAAAGGCAAGTTAGGAAGAAAGTGTGTCGGCTTGGTGAGACATATTTTTTAACTACTTATTTTTTGAAGAGAACACCCTAAAAGTTGGAAAGTGGACTGAAAAAGTAAAGATGACAGTTTTTAAGTGGCGAGATTAAATTTCTCTTAAGACTAATGGTTTTTTTTTCTTCCTTTTTTCTTTGGAATTATTTGACTTTAAAACGGACTGTTTTTTTCTTGCATAAATAGTTATTTGTTTTGATGGTCTTCTTTTTCTTTCTTATATTAATTCCTTTTTGGATTAAATGTTGTTTATGAGTTTAAGAATTTTTTAGAAAAAAGGAGCCATCTTAAAGTGGCTTCTCTCTTTTTTCCTTTCTTCTTGCCTTTGAGGGGAGGAGGGAAAGTGAAAGCACTGCCATTTAGAGGCTTGGATATATTGTATCCCTTTTTTGCTACTTGTTTATGTAAGTGTGTTACATTCAAGGACTCAGAGTTCTTTTCTGAAAGAGTTAGTGGGGTGAGCATGACAGTTTGTTTACACAGGTGCTTATCTGCGAATTATTGATAGTGGAACTCAGAGTTGGAGTTGAAAGAAAGAAGGAAGATTGAAGTGACCTTGAAAATATATTGTATTGGAATTCAACTTGATATAGTAAAAAGCCTTGGACATTCGGTGGCAGTAGCTTCCTTTTTTATTGCTAGAACTTGTGATTACTCTTTTTTTTTTCCACTCCCCCTTCTAACTGAATTTTTACTTTTTGGATCAAGATTTTTTAACTAGAATTTTTGCTTCTTCTCTCTTTTCTCTTTTGGCCTCTTTTTTTTTCTTTTCTTTTTCTATTTTTGATATACTATTGGATTAGGGTATTTAAATGCCTGAAGACCTCCTCTCTTCTTTTATTTTTGGAAGCGGGAATTGGCTGTTTTTGATTTTTGATATTTTCCTTTTTTCCTCCATCTTTTCCTTAATTTTGCATATAAGTGGAATAAAAGTGGATTACGGTGTACAAGAATCTGAAGATTATTTTTCTTTTATTTATCTATTTTTAAATTTTAATTTCCCTCCTTTTTGTCCATCTATTTTTATTATTGTTGGAGGGGGTCTTTGTTTTTTTGGGGGGACAGACCTTAACAAGAAATAAATATAAAATGAGTAGAAAAGCAACAGCTCCAATTTCTCAATCAACAACTCCCACTTCTTCACCATCTGGGGGACAACGATCAATACAGGCGATGTTGCAACAGGAGAAGGAAAAAGATAAGGCTGATACACTACAGAAGATTTTGCAAGGAATTGCAATCTTACAGAAGAGTAATAAGAATATTTACCAGAAAATTGAAAAGACAAATGAAAAGGTGGAGAAGATTCAGCAGAAGATGGAAAAGAGGGATGAAAAAGTTGAAAATATTCAACAGAAAGTTGAAAAAACAGACGAGAAAGTGGAAAATATTCAAGAGATGATGACCAAATATGATAAAAAATTTAACAAAATTGAAGAAGAAAAGTTAAGAGACAAGGAAATTGGAAATATCAATACCAGACTGAGTGAAGTTGAAAAAGACAGGACTGAATCACTAAGAGGAGAGATGGATAGGTCAGAATTCTATCTGAGATTTCAAAACATGGAGGAAGAAAAGGGTGAAAACCTCATTGGAAAAATGATAGAAATATTAGCGGAAGCACTAGAAATAACAAAAGAGAAAATGATGGATGGAATGGATGAAGTGTTTCGTGTTCACACAAGATATGCAATGAGGAATAAGCTACCAAGGGAAGTCCATACTAGATTTACCAAAAAAATTATTAAAACACAAATTTTGCAAACGGCAAGAGAGAAGACATTAAAGTACAAAGACAAAGAAATTGTGGTGTTGAAACAGGTACCAAGAAGAGTAAGGGAGACAAGGAGAGAGTACATTTTTCTAACCAAAGAACTGCTTAAAAGAGGAATAAACTATAGATGGTTGATACCAGAAGGTCTCCTGTTTACATGGCAGGAACAAAGACATAGAATTGACATGGTTGAAAAGGCAGAATTATTCTACTATGAATATATTAGAGGAAAGGAGGAAGATACAAGAAAAGAAGAGTCCTTGATTGAATCCCAAAAGGAGTCCATAGCATTTATTTATTTATTTATTTATTTATTTATTTATTTATTGGACTTGTATGCCGCCCCATCTCCAAAGACTCGGGGTGGCTCACAACTAAAATCAGACATCAACATTAAATAGATTAAAAGAGAATTAAACAAAATCAAGCCCAATATTTGTCCATTGTTAAAATTAATTTAAAAATCCCTTCCCCCCCAGAAGGTCATCACAGCCCGGCTTGGTCAAATAATCAGGTCTTCAAGTCACGGTGGAAGGTGCGGAGGTCAGGGGCCAGATGGAGCCCCAGGGGTAGCCGGTTCCATAGGGTGGGAACCGCCACAGAGTAGGCTCATTCCCAGGGGACCGCCAGCCAACATTGACTTGCCGACGGAACCCTGAGAAGTCCCTGCCTGTGTGTTTGTACAGGGCGGTTGGCACTCGATACCGGCAGGAGTCACTCCCATAAATATCCCGGACCCATGTCATGTAGGACTTTGAATGTTAAAACTAAAACCTTGCATCTCACCCGGAGCGCAACCAGCAACCAATGCAGGTCGCGCAGGAGGGGGGTAATATGGGAGAATCGGGAAACTCCCATCACCACCCGCCCAGCTGCATTCTGCATCAGCTGCAGTCTCCGGATGGTATGCAAGGGCAGTCCTAAATAGAGAGCATTGCAGTAGTCAAGTCGAGAGGTCACAAGGGCATGAGTGACTGTACGCAGGGCATCTCGGTCCAGAAATGGGCAAAGCTGGTGAACCAGCCGGACCTGGGCAAAGGCCCCCCTGGCCACGGCCCCCACCTGTTCCTCCAACCAGAGCTGCGCATCCAGGAGGACCCCCAGGTTCCGCACCCTGTCCACAGGGGGCAACACCTCTCCCCCTATGGCCAACGATGGACATTCCAGACTGGACCAAGATGCCGGTATGTATAGCCACTCAGCCTTAGCCGGGTTGAGTCGAAGCATGTTTCCGTCCATCCAGATCCGTACCGCATCCAGACAACGGGTCATCATGGAGAGGGCATCACTGACCTGGTTTGGGGTAGAGATGTATAACTGGGTATCATCAGCATACTGGTGATACCTCACCCCCAAACCATGAATGATCTCACCCAGCGGTTTCATGTAGATATTAAACAAGAGGGGCAAAAGGACTGACCCCTGAGGGACCCCACAAGTGAGCGCCCTCGGGGTCGACCTCTGCCCCCCTGTCAACACCGATTGAGAATGCCCCGTGAGGTAGGAGAACCACTGCAGAACAGTGCCCCCCACTCCCAACCCCTCGAGGCAATGCAAAAGGATACCATGGTCGATGGTATCAAAAGCCGCTGAGAGGTCTAATAGGACTAGGACAGAGGAAAAACCCCTGTCCAGTGCCCTCCAGAGATCATCCATCAGTGCGACCAATGCCATCTCCATGCTAAAACCGGGCCAGAAGCCCAATTGGTACGGATCCAGGTAGTCCGCTTCATCCAGGAAAAGTGGAAACTGCTGAGCCACCACACTCTCAACAACCTTCGCCAAAAAACGAAGGTTGGAGACTGGACGGAAGTTATCTAACACAGTCAGGTCCAGGGCAGGCTTCTTCAGGAGGGGCTTCACCACCACCTCCTTCAAGGCGGAGGGAAAAATGCTTAACGAAGCGTTGACCACTGCCTGGAGCCAACCACAGGTGACCTCCCTGGAGGCATACACCAACCAGGAAGGGCACGGGTCCAACAAACATGTGGTGGAGCTCAGACGCCACATGATCCTGTCCACTTCATCCTCGGAGACAGGATCAAACTCAGCCCAGATCATATTGGCCAGATTACTTGCACCCCGATCGTCAGACCACTGCAAATTATAGCACAACCCACCCCGAATCCCCTCAATCTTATCCGACAGATATTGACCAAATTCCTCAGCCCTTCCCCGCAGCGGGTCCACCACCTCCCCTGGACGTAGGAGAGAGCGGGTGACCCTAAACAGAGCGGCTGGGCGGTTATCTGCGGATGCTATGAGGGTGGAGAGATAAGACCTTCTCGCCGCTCTCATAGCTACCAGGTAAGTCCTAATATGGGCTCTTAACTGGGCTCGATTGGATTGGGAGTGGGTGGACCTCCATCTGCTCTCTAAGCCCCTCCAACGGCGCTTCATCTCCCGGAGCTCCCCGGTGTACCAAGGAGCCATCCGGGATCCATGGCGCATGAGGGGACGCATGGGGACAACTCTGTCAAGGGCACCTGTAGCAGCCTGTTGCCAAGCGGCCGCCAGGTCCTTGACAGAGTTGTGGACAAGGGAAGTGGGAAAAAACCCCAGCTCTGCCTGGAACCTCTCAGGATCCATCAGGCGTCTGGGGCGGAACCATCTAAGTGGCTCCTCATCCCAGCAGTGAGGGGCAGCTTGTTGGAAGACCAGCCGCAGGAGATAGTGATAAGACCATGGAACAGGTAGGGCCGTAAAACTGGCCTCTCCTCAATCACTACGCCACTGTTCCGAGACAAAAACTAGGTCAAGGGTGTTCCCCCCCTCATGGGTCGGGCCTTGAATCAACTGGGTCAGGCCCATGGCCCCCATGGAGGCCATGAATTCCTGGGCCAAGCCCGACACCGCCCCCAGGGAAGGCAGGTTGAAATCACCCAGGACCATAAGCCCTGAGAATTCCACCGCCACCCCCAAGAGGACATCGAGAAACCCAGGCAGGGTGTTTGCCACACAGCTGGGGGAGAGGTATGTCAGCAGCAGACCCACCCGACCCCCAGGCCCCCATCTCAGGAGAAGGGTTTCACTCCCGCCTATCTCAGGAACAGTGACATCCCTTGGAGTCAGGGTCTCTCGAATAACAACAGCCACCCCACCACCCCTCCCCTGGGCCCGTGACCGGTGCAAAACCTGAAAACCTGGGGGGCATAAGTCAACCAGAGGGACTCCTCCCTCTGGCCCCAGCCAGGTTTCGGTTATGCAGGCCAGGTCCGCAGCCTCCTCCTCAATCACCTCACGGAGGAGGGAAGACTTATTAGCCATGGACCTGGCATTAAGATACACCAATCTGAGCCCAGGGGTCCCGGTTTCTGAGTCTCCAGGAAATTGGGAGGAGGCAATAGGATCGGAGCATGCCACCACTTGAAGATAGCAGGGGCGCACTCCCAACACATATGGCCCTATGCCTCGTCATCCCCTGCCAATCCCAACCACCCTGGAAATCGCAGTCCCCACCCTGCTCCCCAGGGCCCCACCAGCCCCCAACCCCCGCCCCCTGCCACGATTCCGAGCGGGCTGCAACACACCTCCTCACAATCATTTCCCACCCTCCTCCCTAACCTTCTTAAAAATTTATTCAAAAATTTAACTAAAGGGGCCCTAGTGACCCTCTTTTTTCCTTTCCTAGAGCCCCGACCCTGACCCCTCCCCCCACCATGCCATCTCTCCGGGTTCCATAACCCATCCTCGAGATAGGCCAATGACAGTATAGCAGGCCACACCCAGGAGGGAGGGGACCCCCTCAGGGCCTGCAACTCTGCTGCCGTGTAAGTTTGAATCATTCGGATGTAAACATATCAGAGGGAAGGGAAGAAGGTCTATGGATGGAGATAACCGTGTCCAGGTTATAGAACTTGGTCAGGTCCTAAGTACTAACAATTGGGAAGTCCAGGTCCAAATCCAGGTTGCCCTCTCACAGCAACCCTGCAGCTGATGTTCCAGGCCTCTATCACGACTAAGCCTCGCTCTCTCACCGCAGGCATCCCCAACGAGTTCAATTTGGACCGATAACCAAAAGATGTTGAATGGCTCCCAAAAGGAAGAAGTGCACCCCTCTTGCTGCTCTCTCACCACAGTGGGGTGGGCGCAACAAAATCCAGCAGCCATAGACCAAGTATAAGGGTATGTAAGCAGCACTGGAAATCCAAACCCAGGCCTCTAGGGTGTCCAAACCCACCCATCTGTGGCCTACAGTTCGGGACTGATGGTCCCAAGCCAGTAGCTGATATCTTGGGCCCAGCATAGGTGGTAAAGGTGGTAAAGGTGGAGAAGATGATATAAGTGAGGAAAAATGATGGAAACCAATTGATGGAAAAAGCCAGCCAAGGGATAGGTGGTAAGTTCAAAAGAGCCAGGGTGGTGGTGGTAGGGCAACAGATAGGCAATGTTCTGGCAGAAACCGACCTGTGGGAGGGCTGGGACTAGTGGCAACCACGGGACCACCTCCACCGTCCATCCTCGGGCCCCACATATCCGCCCACTTATGGAAAGAAGAAGGTGCAGTAGGCAGGGTGCCCAGAGAACAAAGAGAAGTAAGATCTACCAAAGCAATAAATTCCTCTTACAAAATTTAAAATGGAGGAAAGAAGATTACGATGAATATAAATGGACTTAATTCGATTATCAAAAGAAGGAAAATATTTCACAAATTGGAGAAATTAAAATTTGATATAATTTGTTTACAAGAAGTACATATTAAAAAGCAATATGAATACATATTGAAACAAAAAAAGTTAGGAAAATTGTTTACCTCATTGGCACAATGTAAAAAAAGAGGTGTGGTTCTTTATATTAAAGAAACAATTTTGGCTGAACCAATCTATGCAGATGATGATGGAAGAATTTTAATGGTGGAAATAATGGACAATAATATTAAAACACTTGTAATAGCAATATATGCTCCAAATGATCACCAAGAGGAATTTTACAATAAACTTCACAAAAATAATTGAATTGGACTATGTTAATTTATGCATGATGGGAGATTTTAATGGAATAATTAATGAGCAGCTGGATTATAAAGCACAAAACGCCACAAAGAAAGCAAGAAAGAAATTACCAAAATCTTTCTTTCAAAAGATAGAAGAAATAAATTTAAAAGATGCATGGAGAGAGAGAAATACAGGAAGCAAGCAATATATATTTTATTCAAATAGGCATGAATCATGGTCAAGAATAGATATAATATGGACATCAGCTGACTTATTTTTTAATATACAAAAGATTGAAATAGAAGCGAATATTTGGGTGGATCATAATCCAATGCCTGTTACTTGGAAAGGACAAAAGATGAGACCTAGATGGACTTTAAACAATAAGATATTAAAGGAAGAAGATTTTAAACAGAAAATGGAAAGAGAATTGGTATTTTTTTTAAAGAAAATAAGAGGATACATCGCTACAGAATCTCTGGGACACGATGAAGGCCTATGCAAGAGGCCTGATAATTGACTATACAAGGAAAAGAAATATTTAACAAAAAAAAAGACTTTTAAAACACTAGAAGATGAATATAAAAAATTAGAAAAAGAATTACAGAAATTTCCACAAAAAAAGATGTTAGAAACAAAATGGATATAACTAAACATAAAATAGGATTAATGGAAAAAGAAGAGCTAGCCCAAAAGATTAAAAACACTAAACAGTGTTTGTATGTTTGTCTTAAAATAAAAAACTTTTTATAAAATATATTTATATATATATATATTTTCTTTCTTTTCTTTCTTTCTTTCTTTCTTTCTTTCTTTCTTTCTTTCTTTCTTTCTCTCTCTCTCTCGCTCTTTCTTTCTTTCTTTCTTTCTCTGTCTCTCCCTTCCTCCCTCTCCCATGCTCTCTCCCTCCCATGGGGTGAGAGGCAGCCTTGATTTCTCCACCTCTTTTCAGTTTTCTCTGACTTCTCCCTCTCTCTGTGTGTTTGTTTCTGGGTGTGATTTTTTTCAACTATGAAAAGTTCTGATAACTAGTTTTTCATGAAAGTACATTTTATTCTTGGAATCTGGCCACACTATTGCATCAGCCCTTTTGTGAGGGTGTCACTGAGCATAGGTTTTCAAAATAAAGAAAATGTTGCTTCCAACTCAGAAGGGAGCCATTTCAGACCTGTGACATGCACAGGCATTAACTGTCTCCCGGGATTGTCTCTGTAACCACAATGCCAACAAATGTCACACTTCTTTTTATCTTCAGCCACAGGTGCCATGTATTCCCTCTGGGGCCAATTTCAAGGATGAAGCTCCAACACCTCTCAATTCTAGGTGATGGATTTAATTCGATCTCTGACCCTGTCATTATGAACCACATAGGGATTATTTCCCTTTCATTTCCCTCCAGAGAGATGCCCAACAAACTTTGAGTGCAACAACTAGCTGAATTATCCAGATATCCTTCCTGAGAGGGAGAATTATGAGAAAAGTTTCAGCTCTGCTCTGTAGCCGAATCCTCCCAGGAGACTCTGGGCAGAGACAAGGAGTCTGTGGCAGCTTCTCTTCTCCCCTGACCCCAAAGGCCCCGGATGGAAACTTTTCCTGCTGGAGAACTTGGCTTCAGGCAAAAAGTTTCAATGAACAATTTGAGACTTTGAACTTCTCTCCCCATTAAAGATCAGGGCTGCCTGGATCCCTTCCCAGCAAAGTTTGCTGCCCTGGAGAGAAGAAGGGCTGGGAGCAAATGGAGCCCTGAAGAAGCCCCTTTCCATCTCTGCTTCCTTACAACTCAAGGGCTGAGAGTTTCTCCTGGAGTGCCTTGGATTCCCTCCCCCCTGAAGGCCCCTTTTTTCTTCCCAGGAGGGTTGGGGGTCCTGGCTGTGGTTGGGCAACTCCTTTCCCCCTCTTCCCATTGGGGCGATGGCTGGGGAAACCACCTTAGGGGTCCCTGCAGAGGTGGAAGAGGGAGGCCAGCTAGGTTGGTTAGCATTAAAGTTGGACTGCACAATTTGTGGTAAGGGTGTGTGTGTGTGTGTGTGTGTGTGTACGAATACTTCATTGTCCAAGTGTGATTGGACACAGAAGGAATTTTGTCTTGGTGCAAATGCTTTCAGCGAACATAAAAGGAAAAGATACATTCTTCAAGAGTCAAGAATCATCAGGTACAACACTTAATAATAGTCATAGGGTACAATAAGCAATCAAATCACTAGGAAACAGTCAAGAAAGATGGTTGGGATACAAGCAACAAAGTCATACAGGCACAAGTGTGTGTGTGTGTGTGTGTGTGTGAGAGAGAGAGAGAGAGAGAGAGAGAAAGAGAAAGTCCAACCTCCAATAGACATTTAGACATTCTACACACCCTATAGAGTCTATACAGACAGTATATATATTCTATACATCCAGGGGTGGGATTCACATTTCTCAACAACCAGTTCTGTGGGTGTGGCCTAATTTGTGGGTGTGGCTTTGTGGTCATGTGGTCATGTGACTGGCAAACCGTCCTCGCTTAATGGCCAGTTGCTTAGCAAGTGTTCTAATTTATGACTGACCTCCACAGAGCTACTTGGCCTGTTTTTGGTGTTTTGACAGCCATACACACAAACTTGTGACCAGTTACAACATCCCACACAGTCTTGTGACTGAGGTTTTCTGTTTATTGCCAGTTTCCAACAATTCCTTCTGGTTTCTGGTTAAAAATGCCCATTGGGGCAAATGGCCTTTTTAAACAATGTTTGCTTAATGACCACAAGGTTCACTTAATGACCATGGTGTTTGCCTAACCCAGGGGTCTGCAACCTTAAATACTCAAAGAGCCATTTTTCTATTTTCTTTTAAACAGGTATCTCTGCCTCTGTCCTTTCTTTCTCCCTCTTTCTCATCTCTCTCTGTGTCACCTCTTTCTCTTCCTTATCGCTCTTTCTCCCTCTCTGTTTCTCATTTCTCTTTCTCTCTCTCATCTACAACTGCTAAGATTGGAAGCTGTTTTTATAATCCTGTTTCTTTGCAGTTTTTTTCACACACATTTGTGCATATGTATCCAATATTCTTTCTTCCTTTCTGCTATGTATTCAAAATGGGCAATGGTTTTGTGTGTGTGTGTGTGTGGTAGCATGTGTATATGCCACGTCAAGGGGTGCCTCGCCTGGCCCCTCCCCTCCCAGCCATTTCTTGTCACACACAGCCTCAACTTATCTGTAGTTCTATAAAAATGTTGTTCACCTTTTTTTGACTTTATTATCTATGTACTATAGATGTACTTTCATGGACCACTGAAAGGAAGAAATGGCTCACATGCTTTGCCCAAGAGGGTGATAGGCAACAGGCTTTCAAGGGGCTGCCAGAAAGAAGGGGGGGGGCAGGCTGTTAATTGCCTGCACTTAAGTTCCAGCTGCCTACAACTGCTGTAGGCTCGAATCCCACCAGGCTCAAGGTTGACTCAGCCTTCCATCCTCTCGGGGTAGGTAAATTGAGGACCCAAGATTGTTGGGGACAATAAGCTGACTTTGTAAAAATGCCGCTTAGTAATAAGCAGGCATATACAATGGAATGAAGGCTATTGCTGAGCACATTGGGTTGCATCCCAAAAATTGTAAGCCGCCCTGAGTCTCCGGAGATGGGTGGCATATAAATGTAATTTTTTAAAAAATGTACTTTCCAAAGCACCAGAAGACAAACAAGAAGCAATGACTAAGACTAAGGAGAAACTCCCTGACAGTGAGAACAATTAACCAGCTTGCCACCAGAAGTTCTGGGTGCTCCAACACTGGAGAATTTTAACAAGAGACTGGACAGCCATTTCTCTGAAATGGTATAGGATTTCCCAAGGTCCCTTCTAAGTGTTATTCTGTTATTCTGACACCTTTCCCAGGACCTCTACTCAGAGTTTGGCATCTTCAGTTTTCCTGCCTGAGCAGGGGGTTGGACTAGAAGACCTCCAAAGTCCCATTCAACTCTGTTAAACACACCTGTATTTATGCTCTGGACTACAGACATGTAAACCCTGAAAAATACCTGGGCAAAAGAAAGGCAGTAAAATCACTCTAGGTGTAGGGACAGTGCAAAATATTAATATATGATAAATAATGGAACAATTAAAAATAATAGCAGTTTTCTCTCCCCCCTTCCTTCCTATTTCTTTTTCTTTCCTTCCTTTTCCTCGATTTCTTTCTTTCTTCCTTTCTATCCTCTTTCTCTTCCTTTTGTTCTCTCTTCTTCTCCCTATTTCCCCTCTCCTATGTCTCTCTCTCTCTCAAAGCCGACTGAGCCAAGCCAGCAAGTTCAGACTGGCTGAACAACAATCGTGGAAGCATCCCTTCAAGCGACCCTCCTCCTCCTCCCCCTCCTCCTCCTCTCATGACCGGTGGCTATGGTGAGGCCGTGTATGTGTGTGTGTGTGCACAGAACGGGAAGACACTCAAGCAAGTGCCAGAGCACAGCAAAACCGGGCAGGGGGTGGGTGGCTGCGGCTGGTGATCCTTGTTCAGCCAGTCTGGGTTCCAAAACGAAGAAATGAAAGAAGTAGCAAAGAGCACCGAGGAAGGAGAGCTTGCTGGCTTGGCCCAGCTGCAGATTTGAGGGAGGGGGAGAGAGAGAGAGAAACACACACACAGAGTTGGGGAGGTGTGTGCATGTGTGCGCTTTACCTTTTAAAATTCTTGATTTTCTTTATCTTTTAAACATTTATTTTATTTATTATTTATTAATTGGATTTCTGAGCCGCTCCATCTCCCTAAGGACTCGGGGTGGCCTACAGTAAAAATGATACAAATATACAATTAAAAAGAAATTTCAATCTAGTAGAAATCCAAAATATAATTAAAACACTAAAACAATCCTTAAAACTCCCAGTATAGCCCACCCTCAGTCCAGGTTAGCGAGTTGGAATAACCATGTTTTTAGGCCCCGGCGGAAGGATCGGAGGTCAGGGGCCACCCGGAGCTCCAGGGACAGCTGGTTGCAAAGGGTGGGTGCTCCCACAGAGAAGGCCCTGCCCCTAGGGGTCGCCAGCCGACATTGTCTGGCTGACGGAACTGTGAGGAGGCCCACTCTGTGAGAGTGCACAGGACGATGGGAAACAGTTGCTGGCAGCAGGGTCTCCCATAAATATCCCAGTCCTAAGCCATGAAGGGCTTTATAGGTCAAAACCAGTACCTGGTAATGTCCTTCATTTATGCCCTCTTCAAAAGATTCATAGCATCTTTTGAAAGTGAAGCATGTGGTGAATAACACAATTATCCCAAAGGGGGAAAAAAAGGAACATTGGTTTGTTGAGGCTCAATAACGGCTAGAAACAGTATACAGGAACTTGAAGACTTAATTTCCTGTTCCTGTCATGCAGCTTTTGCATGGATGAAATTTCTGCTCTGGTTGTGTGTGAGATTGGTTGGGGCTGTGGAAACTGGAAGGGAGCATGTTGCTTCTGGAATACTTACAGGAATATAGTTTTCTCTCTCTTTCTCCCTCCCTCTCTGTTTCTCATCTCTCTCCTCCATATCAAGAGCAGCAGTGTCATTCAGTGTCTCGAGAGAAAAGTCGCCCCCCCCATATTCCTCTCATCTTGCCTTGAGTAGCCTCACACAGCACCAAACTTAGCACCAAATTTAGCGTGCTTCACAAATGAAGAGGCTCCATTTGGTGGAGCACACTAAGTTTAAAGGTGCTGCACAACGTGATCCCCGCATATTTCCCTTACCATGAGCAGCCTCGCACTGCACAGCACCTTTAAAGTTCACGTATTTTACAAATGAGGAGAAGGAGATTCCAGCGCCACATTTGTGAAGCGTGCCTCCCCATGTTTCCCTCGCTGCAAGCAGCCTTCCAAGCCTTGCTTCCCCCTTGGGAAGCAGGGGGAGGAAAGGCAAGCAGTTGAGCCCCGACCCAGGGCTTGCCATACCTTGGGGTGGGAATGAAGCAGCAGTGAGATGGCAATGGCCATGGGGGAAATGGTGTCCAAGGAATGCAATGGCAGCGATTCTGGTGGCATCGGGACTTCCAGGACCAGCTCCCCACCACACCGTCTGTCAGCTGTTTGTGTGAGCGAGGAGGGGCGGGGCCAATGGGAGGGGAGGGGCCAGACAGGTGCATGATTTGCTGGTTCTCCGAACTGCGCAGAATCATAACATCCGGTTCTGAACCGGACAGAACCTGTAGAAACCCACCCCTGTATACATCCCAGGATTTTTCCCTCCCCCCAGGGTGGAATCTTGCCGGGCGTGGGAAAATCCGCCGCTCCTTTCCCACGGGGAAGGGCGCCCAGGCCTTTTTCCCACCGCCTGCCAGACTCTCCTGCCCCCCACCCACCAAAGGGGGGAAACCAAAAGGCCCTTTGGTTCCCCCCCAGCAGCCTCTTGGAACCCCCCCCCAAAAGCCCCCGGCGCTGCCTTCGTGCAAAGTCCCACCATCGCTGCAGGGTCCCCACCAGAGCAGTTTGAAGATGGGGAAAGGGGAGGAACCCAACCCTCCTGGCCCCGCCTCCCTGCAGGGGGGCAGAGCAGAGCCGATGTCCATCGCGCGATCCTCCCGCGGAGCTCCCTCCTTCCTGCCCAGGGAAGCCTCGCAGTATTGGGCGCAGAAAGCCTGGAGCAGCAGTTTAGAGGATGAAGGGCACATGCGTGAGCGAACATTGCCCGTAGCAGCTGGAAGGGGAGACGATTCCACCTGTGAGGATCTTTTCCAAGGAAGACCGGAAGCAGGCATTCCTTTCCACTCTAGGATGTCACAACTCTCTGGCCTTAACCCTTGCGCTGTGCCTCGATCAGTCAGGCACAGATGATGCGGACTACAGAACCTATGAACCACCCGGAGTCACTTGGCGTTGGCTCTTTCTTGAGCCCCGAGATGAGTTGCTTTGCATCCCATCATCCACTCCCCGCACCCATCAGACCTCAATGCCGCTTGGGTTGTGGCGCCAAGGAGGCGAAGGCGCGTCTCTCTCCTGGCTCCGGCTCGCAAGAGGAGATGCTATTGCCGGTGCGACCACCAGGGGGCTCCCTCCGCAGGCGGCGCAGTCCTGGCAGCCTCAGAGCTTCAGGAGAGAACTGACCATGCGCGCCTGCCTCTTGACTGCCTCTGCTCCTCTCCCTCCCCAGCCTGATGGGAGGCTCAGAGGCGGTGAGGGGTGAAGGCTTCCCGGCTTCATTCCCACCCACGACCCCCTCCCAGCCAGCAGGGAGGAGCCTCCCCAGGAAGGGGGTCCCTCCAGAGGGCAGCCTGCAATTGGGGGGGGGCAGCTGCACCCCCCAAAACGCCCTTTAATCTGGAGGATCTTTTTCCCCTAAAGAGATCCCAGATCCCTGGAGAGGAGAGGATCCCCCTTAACCCTCAGGGAAGCTTCTCCCTGCCTGGAGGGGGGCTGTGCTCTCCCCCCAGGAGCCTCTTTCCTCCCTGCAGCCCCAGAGACGCCATGCCAGCCCCATTGGGGGGGAAGGGGGGTCGCAGGGCAGCAGGGGGGGGGGGAAGTCCTCCTGGGAAAGGGGCCTGGGGGGACTCTGCCCCAGCCTCAGGACAAGCAGCCCCCAGGAAGGAGAAAGCGCCAGTCTGGGGCTCCCCAGCCCCCCCACTTCAAGGAGGGGGGCTGCCAGGAGGGAACCTGGGAAACGGCAGCTGCCTCCCCCGCCCTCTGTGGCCGGAGCAGGAGGGGCCCCCGAGGCTCAGGTGGGGGGGCTGGGCTCCCACTTGGAGCCCTTCTTGGCCCCCCTGACCCTGGAGATGGGAGCTGGGCTTGGGGGGGTGGAGGGGAGGCCTTTGCCCGGCAGGAGACGGAGCCTTCTTCCTGGGGAGCAGAGCTGCTCAGGCCCCCCGCCTGTCCCAGGCCTCCCTGCCCGCCTCTCCTGGGGCCGAGACTGGGCGAAGCCAAGGCCTCCCTTCCCCTCCTCTTGGCCCGCATCCCCTCTCTCCTCCTGGCTCAGGGCTGCCCAAAGGGACGCAGAGGAAGAGGCTTCCTTGGCTCCCAGGCCTGGAGGCGACTGCCCGGGAGGAGCAACAGGGGTCTCAGCCCAGAACTCCAACCTCCCCGGAGATCCGGGACTCCAGAACCCATCAGTGCGCCTAACGCCAGAATCCACCCCCACCCATGGGAGAATCCAGTGCTCTTTTCCCATGGGGGGGGGGGCAGCCAGGGCTTCTGAGCTTTGGAGTCTCTCCTCCCGCCCAGCACTCCCAGCAGGGCAAAGGGTGGGGCCAAGTGTTGGGCAGGGCAAAGGGAGGGGAGCACAGCAGAGCCAGGTTGCCTCCCCGCCCATCCTGATGGAAGCCTCCGCTCCTCGCTTGCTGAGCCCCCGGGAGAAGCCCCTTGGGGGGCTTCAGAGGGCAGACTGAGCATGCGCGGGAGAATATTGCCTGCAGTTATTTATACATGGGGAGCATTAAAAGTGAGAGGATCTTTTGCCAGGAAGAGAGTATTCCTTTCCGCTCTAGGACTCATCATCTCACTGGGCTTAACCCTTGCGCTGCCCTTCGATCTAACAAGCATAGATGATGCGGGCCATGCGCATGAACCACCGGGCCTCAGTGCCAGGCGGAAACAGCTTCAGTGGACAAGGGACGCATGCGCAGAAAGCATTGCCCTTATCTCTCCTTAGGGGGCAGGAGACAATTCCAGGTGGGAGCCTCTTTTCCAAGGAAGGCCGGAAGCAGGCATTCCTTTCCGCTCTAGGATGTCACAACTCTCTGGGGTTAACCCTTGCGCTCCACTGTGCTCTGGCAGGCGGAGATGGGAGATACGAACTATATATAACCCATGAACTACTACGGGGTGTCACTGCGCGTTGGGCCTTTCTTGAGAGCTGAGCTGAGCTCCTCCGTGTCCCATCATCCACTCCCCACACCCATCAGGCCTCAACGCCGCTGCGATTGGGGCGCAAAGGCGCGTCTCTCGCCTGCCTCCAGCTCGCAAGGGGAGCTGCCGTGGCTGGCCGTGACCACCAGGGGGCGAAGTCCTGGCAGCCCGCGAGCCTCAAGGAAGGAACTGAGCATGCACGTCTGCCTCTTGCCCAGCTCTGCTTCTCTTGCTTGGAAAGTCACGGGGGGGAGGGGCAAAGGCTTCCCGGGTTCATTGCATCCCCCTCCCCCTACCTTTGCACCTGGACACACAGACGCAGCCCAGCCTCCCCCGGGGCCCAGAGGCTGCAAGCGGGTCTGGCAGGGAGGAGCCTCCCCGGGAAGGGGGTCCCGCCAGAGGGCAGGCTGGAGTGCGGGGGGGGCGCTCGGAGCGGGTGGCGGTCCCGCAAGGAGAGGGGTTTCCTATCCCCTCCTAGCCAGAATCGCAGCCAGCGCAGGAATTTCTGTGCTTTTAGGCGTCTTTCCCACTTGATGCCAGGAACGTTTGGATGCTCTTTGGGAGCCCCGGGAAGGAATCCCGCCTTTAGAGGTCTCCCCAGCATTGCCAAGCAAAGGGGGGCACTGTCCTCTCCCCCCCTGACAATCCAGGCCTTCCCTACAGGAGAGCAGCTGATGGCAGCATTGCTGGGGGTTCCCATGCAGGGGGCTGGGAGGGGGGCCTTTTGGGAGGGAGGGGTACCAGCCCTCCCCCTCCCTTCTGTGTGTGTGGGGGTCTCCCTGGGGGATCCAGGTGGGGACTCAGCCCAGGTGAAGATGGGAGCAGAGTCCCAGGAGGCCCCACCCGCCTCCCTCTGGTCACAGTCACACCCTGAGGGACCTTTGGGCATCATTGTGGGTCTTTGTGTTCAATGTAGCTGCCCCGTTTGGGAAGGAGGCCTCCAAATGGGCCTCTAGAGGGTCCTCGACTTACGACCACAATGGAGTCCAGAATTTCTCTGGCTACAGAATAGACGGTCGTTAAGTAAGTTTTGCCCCATTTTATGACCTTTCTTCCAGCAGTTCTTAAGCGAATCTGGCTTCCCCATTGACTTTGCTGGCCGGAAGGTCCCCAAAGGCCACCCCATGAGTGTGGGACACTCCAACCATCATAAATAGGAGACAGCTGCCCAATCATGTGACCATAGGGGTGCTGCAATAATTGTAAGCATGAGGAATGGCCTAAAGTCCCTTTTTCAGGGCCATTGTGACTTTGAGTAGCCACTAAATGAAGCATTGTGAGTGGAGGCCCACCTGCTGCCTGAGCAGAGACTCGCCTGTCCTGGCAGCTGCCTCAGCCAAAGTCTCCGGATGCTCTCCAAGGGCCTCCCCACGGAGAGAGTGCTGCGGTAGTCCATCCCAGAGGCGAGCAGGGTGTGAGGGCTGTGAAGGGAGCCATGTGGCCCAGCAAAGGGAGTGCCCCCCTGACCATTGCTGCCCCCTGCTCCTGCAGGAGTTGTGGGCCCAGAAGGGCCCCCAGATCAAGCCCTGGGTGTGGGGGGGTCTGGGCCGGTGCCCCCCGTCCATCCTCCAAGGGGATTCAGTCCCAGAACCAGACAGAGGAAATGACTCAGGACCCCCATTGGCTGCGACCCTCCCGGCGCCTGGACAAGGACCCTGGTCTCTCCTCCTGGGCCACCATTGTCCCCCCCAAGACAGGGGAGCCAAGTGGGGGGGCTCCCAGGAGCGAAGTCCCCCTCATGGAGGGGCAGGAACTGGGATGGGGGCCCTAGCTCAGGAGCAGGAGGGGCTTGTGTGGGGCAGGAAGGATCCTTCCAGGACACCCTTCTCTCCCCTCTGCAGGGGAGCGGAAAAGGGCCAGTGATTCCTCTGAGCCCCGTCTTTCGTGCCCCTTCCCCGAGTCTGACAGGAGGGGGGCCCTTTCTGCCTCTGCCTCCATCAAGGGCTTCGCTGAGGCCCCTGAACTCCTGGAGCTCCCAACCTCTGGAACATCTGCCTGTTGGGACGTTGCAGAGGAGGATGGAGTAAGCCCAGCCCATCTTTGCTCCCCAAACTACAGGCCGCAACATCCGGAGGAGGCGAAGTTTCCTGTCACTTGGGGGGAGGATTAAAAGAGGGCAGCAGTCCAGGTAAGGTGGGGGGGGGGTGGGGTGGCGCCTGTTCCCCATCCAGACCTTCCCAGCATCTCCACGTTCTGCCAACACGTGAAGAGAACCGCCTGGTCGAAAAAGGTCCATCTCTTTGCTGTTTCTCTTCATTCATATGGGCACTTGGTGAAGCCATTGGGTGAGGGCATTTGGCATGGCAGAGGATGGGACCCGTCGGTCAGGCAAGGCCATCCAGATGATCCCCCACTGGCCAGAGACTGCGAGGGTCTGGTGGGAGAGGGATCCGGTACCCATCGCTTGGAAGGCTAGGAACAGGGCAGGGCCAGGAGACTTGTGGGACCCCACATCCCTTTCTGAGTGTCCCTTCCCATCTCTCCAAGCAAGAGGGGGGGTCGCCTCCTGGTACTGGCCTTCCAATGATGTCATCCAGGGAGATAAAGCTGCCACCTCTTTTCCAGAGCAGCCCTGTCCCTGAAAAAGGCTCCTCTGAGGGATTAAAATAGAATTTGCAAAGGGATCATATTTGCAATTAAGAGCCATTATGGGACCTCAACATTGATCACCAATTGATCAGTAATCTCTGTGGTGAAGCCAAGCTCATCACCTTCAGCATGCTGGTCTTCTGCAGGGTCTGGGTGACTTTTATGCCCACCTTCCTGAGCACCAAAGGGAAACACATGGTGTCTGTGCAGGTCTTCTCCATCCTGGCCTCCAGTGCTTGTCTGTTGGGTTGCATCTTCATCCCCAAGTGCCACATTATCCTTCTGAGGCCAGACCCGAACACAAAGGAGCATCTCACAGCCAGAATAAGTGTAAAAACATGAGAGATAATAGCATGACATTGAAAGACTTCTGAAACTTCCTTTTATTTGAAAGGAGGTATTGTTTACATTTAAGATAGCATGCAGCAGAATATCATATGTCTGTATTTGAAATGGGAAATAGTTCAATGACTGTTCCCTTCTGTTCCGTCTCAGTAAATCTCAGTAAAGAGAACTCTGTGAAAATCATTCAGAGAAATCATTCAGAGGTCCTCCCCTTCCCACAGGAGTCCCATCCCACCATGTGCATCCTCACAACCATAGGAAGGACCACCAGATACCCCAAAACCATTTTCTGGGCTACGGTTGGGGTGGGGCAAGATCACACCGTCCACCATGTTGTGGGCAGTTTCACCATCTCAGCTACAGACTTCACAGCCCACACTTTATTAAAAAGTCTTACATGACCACAGAAAGACCACACAAAAAGAGAAAAGGGAAAGGGAAAAAATGTACCAATTCTATAACTTTCTCCCTGTTTACCCAATGATCTAGTCCACAGGCTGTCACTTTCCTGCCTCTCATCCAAATATCGATATTGTTAGAAAAGATGGGAAATGAAGGCCTTCATTCATCATGAAATTCCACTTCAGACACAAACAACTTCAAAATCAGCCCCATCTTAGGATCCATATATGGAGTTCTGATGTGAAAGGACAGCCCTGCCCTTAACACTAGGCAGAGTTCACTGGGCCTTGGCTTCCTTTGCATTCGAAGACAGGCAGCCCCACCATTAAGGGACAGCAACCTACAGTGTTGCCAAACTCCATCACTCTGGGTGACCTTCCACAGCCCTATCTGGAGACAAGAGGCCATGCTGAAGGACAGCAGAAGTCAACTCCCTGGTTTCTGAACTCCCTTCATCCAGCATCACTTTCTGGACATGTCCTGACAGGAAAGACACACAACCACAACAAAAGTGCCCTCGGGAGTGGATCTGTAATTTTTTCACTCAGATGCTTTTTTCCAATCTCTCCTCTGCACAGAGGAACTTTAGGATCCCAAGAGGAGAAATTATTTCTCCCTGTAATTATGACCATCCAGAGCTTTGAGGTCTTATGCTACTTCTCCAGTGGCTGCCTTCCACAGAGAAAGCAGACTGAAGCCCCATGAATGATGGACCTCCTGCTTCTGCTTCTGCTGGTGTCCATGCCAGTCTCTGGGAAGCGTGGACTGAAATGCCCACCGAGTTTGGAGCACCAGGATGAAAACAGTCCATTGAGCTTTTACAGGCGAGGAGACCATCTCGTTGGTATATTCATCACTGTCTACGCAATGTTGCAAACATCTTGGCTTTTCAACATGGCTCCTTCTATTCAGTTTGATTTAGGGTAATTCAGGAACTGCATTCCTTCCATTTGCATTTCTAACATTCTCCTTTTCTTCTTTCATTTATTCCTATATTGTAGCACTTTGTCTGATTTCTTGAATAATTTTCATTTCCATGGCTTCTCTCTTTTGTCTTGTTTTGTGGAAGAGACTCAGATCCACAGATGGCACTAAAAAAACCATGAAAGAATTCCAGATTATCTTCTTCTCCCAGTTCATTCCTTTAATTCATTCCTTAAATACTGGATTTTATTCACAGTAGTGATGCTTCCTTTTGAATCAATAGAGGCTAGTTAAAATACAGTAGGATTGTGGAGACAGATTTAATTTTTTTAAAAAAATATTTGTTGCTTTTGATTATAATAATAAACCTTTTTTACAATAGGGATTGTTATGGTTTTTTAAGTGGTTTACAATTAATTTTAGCCATTCAAATGGTCAACAAGAACTCCCAGCTCCTGCACAATCTCACACTTGGCTACAACCTCCATGACAATTATTTGAGCCCTTTACGCACTTCAGATGCCTTGCTGGACATTCTCTCCACTGGACAAGTCAATGTCCCCAACTACAGCTGTGGAAGGAAGGAGAACCTTCTGGCTCTTCTTGATGGAGCTAGAAGGGAAATCTCCATCCAGATATCAACATTAGCAGACCTCTACAAAGTCCCACAGGTGTGTGTTTCTCTATTTTGGTGTTTTGATGCAATCTTCTCCATGGAATTCAAAAGCTGTTTTTACAACATACTAGCTATATTTATAAATAAAGTTATATGTATAAACAATTACAGACAAGTTTGTCTAATAGATACTGTGGGTAAAATATATGCCATGTTCCCCTTAAGTAAACTTGAGATTGGGTAGAAGAAAAGTGCATTCCTTGAAGTACAGCAAGAAGGTTCTAGGAAGAGTTAAAAGCTGTATAAATTTGTATAATAAGTAAGAAATCAATTAGTAATGTAATATTTTGAACAGATTTGTCCTGAAATATCTAACCACAAAATATGTCAGTTGGGTAAACCACAGTTTGCTGGCTTTCTAGATGTTGTGCAGCATTTGATACAGTAGAGAGAAAAACATTATGGAGGAAATTGACTGCCCTCAAAATGGAGCTTAGCCTGTTGGCCCTGATCCAAGCCCTTTCTCCAATCCCTTGTTTGAGAGGGAGGCTTGGGCTCAATGGAGCCCTGAGAAGAAGGATCGATACTTACCAAGGAGGAAGAGAAGAGGGCATATTTGAACCCTTGTTATTCTCTCTCGATATTATTTATTTATTTATTTATTTATTTATTCGACTTATATGCCGCCCCCTCTCCAAAAGGACTGAAGGCTCACAACTAAAATACAACAATAAATAAATTAATTAAAAGAATATTAAACAAATTAAGCCGAATTAAAATTTAAAAACCCTAGTTAAAATAACCCCAACCCAAGAGAATCAGCACAGCCCAGATTGTAAAAGAGCCAAGTTTTCAAATCGTGAAGGTGCTAAGATCGGGGCCAAACGGAGCTCCAGTGGAAAAGATTCCACAAAGTGGGAGCCGCCACAGAGTAGGCCTCTCCCGGTCGGCCAAGCGACATTGTGTCGCAGACGGCACCCGAGGAGACCCGCCTGTGTGCCCATACAGGGCGGTTAGTATTTGATATTGGGAGGAGCCATTCTCGTAGATAGCCTGGACCCATGCCCTGTTGGACTTTGAATGTTAATACCAAAACCTGAATCTCACCCGAGGGCAACCGGAAGCCAATGCAGGTCGCCAGGAGGGATGTAATATGGGAGTATCGGGAAGCTCCCATCACAACCCGGGCGATTCTGCACCAGCTGGAGCCTCCGAGTGGTACGCAAGGGCAGTCCAAGGTAGAGCGCAGTAGTCGAGGGGAAATGACGAGGGCCTGAGTGACTGTCGCAGGGCATCTCGGTCCAGGAATAACTGGAAACCAGCCGGATCTGGGCAAAGGCCCTCCTGGCCACGGCCCCCACCTGCTCCTCCAGTCTGAGCCGTGAGTCCAGGAGGACCCCAGATTCCATGCCCTGTCCACGGGGCAACACTCCTCCCATGACCAAAGATGGAACCTCCAAACTGGACCGAGATGTCGGTATGCACAGCCACTCTGTCTTGGCTGGATTGAGTCGAAGCATGTTCCTGTCCATCCAGATCCGCATCAGCTTCCAGACAACGGACATCACGGAGAGAGCATCACTGATGTGGCCTGGGGTGGAAATGTATAGCTGAGTATCATCAGCATACTGATGATTACTTGCCTGCACTAATGAAGGATTCTGAAATACATATATCTAACATGCTAAACGCATATTAGAACACCATGGTTTATTATCCACAAAGAATCCAGGATATTGAAGAAGAGAAATATGTCACCATCCTCAGTAAGTTTGGAACAGTGAAATGAATGAGCTGCTACCAACACACCTTCCAAATTGCCAAGTATTGAAACTGAAATGCCTATAGGGTGAGTCTCCAGAATAAGAGGTTACTTGAATTAGAGGGCCATGAATTAAGGTTTGGATGGCACAGCTACTTATGGAATGCTAAAAGTAAAGTAAATGTTGATTTTAATAAACACTTTGTTTGATGCGCCACACTGAGTTTGGAATAAATATAAAACAAGGCTCTCTATGAAGCTCCCCCTTTGGATGTCACCCCAGGAAGCCTTTTTTTAAGAAAAAAAATGTTGGTGAAGCCAGACTGGTTGATGTATGGTAAAATTTTATCTTTCAAGTCTGGTGATCCAATAGTAAAGCCAAGGGAAGCACTTGAATCAGAAGTTATGTTTGCTATTGGTTTACTTATCAACAACTGAAAGAAAGATTTAAACTGGATAAAATGTGCTATGGATTTGACTTTGTTAAAAATGAATTGGAAATCTCATTATATGGTAACGACGAACATATTATCGCTAAGATCTATAAAATGTTATTCAAATTAAATTTGGAAAATGAACATGTTAAACTTTGTATGATTCAGTGGGCAGGGAATTTTGGATATAATGTGATGCTTGAACAATGGGAAAATATGTGGACAAAGGGCTTAAAATTTACATTAAATTATAATCTAAAAGAAAATTTCTATAAGATGATGTATCATTGATATTTAACACCACATAAGTTATCCAAGATGTATAAAGGTATGTCAAATGAATGTTGGAAGTGTGAAAATAAAGAAGGGACTTTTAATCATCTATGGTGGACATATGATAAAGAAAAAAATGTGGAGTATGATTCATATTTTGATACAGAAAATTTTGAAAATGGAGATAAAAATCAAACCAGAAATTTTCCTTTTGAGTCTAATGGAAAAAGAACTGGAGAAAAAATTTGGATCTTTGTTATTATATAAGTTGACAGCAGCAAGACTGTTATATGGGCAAACATAGAAGGACACTTTGATTCCTAGCAAGGATGAATGGTTGCAGAAGTTGGCAGAAATGGCAAAAGTTCATTTATTTCAGTAATGCAACTTAAAAGATGAAACTAATATATGAGACTCATCACATGCAAAGCAAGATAGTTCAAGTGGTGATTTGTCATAATTGTGATGATTATGGCTTACAGTTCATGAAAACCCCAAATCCACAATCTCAGAAAATTAGAATATTGTGAAAAGGTTCAATATTCTAGGCTCAAAGTGTCCCACTCTAATCAGTTAATTAAGCCATAACACCTGCAAAGGGTTCCTGAGCCTTTAAATGGTCTCTCAGTCTGGTTCAATAGGAATCACAATCATGGGAAAGACTGCTGACCTGACAGTTGTGCAGAAAACCATCATTGACACCCCTCCATAAGGAGGGAAAGCCTCAAAAGGTAATTGCAAAAGAAGTTGGATGTTCCCAAAGTGCTGTATCAAAACACATTAATAGAAAGTTATGTGGAAGGGAAAAGTGTGGAAGAAAAAGGTGCACAAGCAGCAGGGATGACCGCAACCTGGAGAGGATTGTCAGGAAAAGGCCATTCAAAAGTGCTGGGGACTTTCACAAGGAGTGGACTGAGGCTTCAGTCAGTGCATCAAGAGCTGCCACACACAGACGGATCCTGGACATGGGCTTCAAATGTCTTATTCCTCTTGTCAAGCCGCTCCTGAACAACAAACAACATCAGAAGCATCTTACCTGGGCTAAAGAAAAACAGATCTGGTCTGTTGCTCAGTGGTCCAAAGTCCTCTTTTCTGATGAGAGCAACTTTTGCATCACATTTGGAAAACAAGGACCCAGAGTCTGGAGGAAGAATGGAGAGGCACACAATGCAAGATGCTTGAAGTCCAGTGTGAAGTTTCCACTGTCTGTGTTGATTTGGGGAGCCATGTCATCTGCTGGTGTTGGTCCACTGTGCTTCATTAAGTCCAGGGTCAACTCAGCCATCTACCAGGAGATTTTGGAGCACTTCATGCTTCCTTCCACAGATGAGCTTTATGGGGATGCAGACTTCATTTTCCAGCAGGATTTGACCCCTGCCCACACTGCCAAAAGCACCAAAATCTGGTTCAATGACTGTGGGATTACTGTGCTTTATTGGCCAGAAAACTCGCCTGACCTGAACCCCATAGAGAATCTATGGGGCATTGCCAAGAGAAAGATGAGAGACATGAGACCGAACAATGCAGAAGAGCTGAAGGCTGCTATTGAAGCATCCTGGTCTTCCATAACACCTCAGCAGTGCCACAGGCTGATAGCTTCCATGCCACACCGCATTGAGGCAGTAATTGCTGCAAAAGGGGCCCAAACCAAGTACTGAGTACATATGCATGCTTATACTTTTCCGAGGTCCGATTGTCAAACGCCGTTCACCAAACGCCGTAAGTAAGAGAACTACAGTCCTCCGAAACTTTTCAAAGATTTGTTTATTTCTCTACTACAGGGGAGTAACGACCATATACATCCAATCAAAGTCAGCTCTGGCTGGCTCTGTAGCTCAGAGCTGTATTTATACAATCATCTACGGTTAGGTTAATTAGGTGCTCATTACATAACCAACTTCCGGACATTCTTACTGGCCACCATTCAGGTGAGTTATGGCTAACAAACTTTTACATTCCCTCTATGTTGCTACTATATGTACTGTTTGGGAATTATATATGAGTGGATTACGTGTTCATCCTTGACCCGGCTTCCAGGTGTCATGGCTCCATGTCTGTCAGCCCTGGAGTCATGACAGGCTGCCCCTCCTACCAGGCGTCCACCTGTCAAAACATAAAATGATATAATAATATATAGAGTGCTCCGGAAGGGATTCAGGCATTGGTTTTCAATTTATTGGGGTGCTTTTTATGTAATTGCCTGATGAGTCTATTTGCACAGATGTCAGATGCATTCACCCATGAGGCTTCAGTGTTGGGATATCCTTTCCAATGTATCAAGTATTGCGTGCCCCATCTTCTTATTCGAGCATTTAATATCCTATCTATTTCCATGTGGTCTGAGGTTATTTGGGTTGGTTCTATATGTGAGTTAGTCTCCCTAGTCTTACCGGTTTTTAGTAGACTTGCATGAAACACTGGGTGAACCGTCCTAGCGGCAGTAATTTAAGTTTCCGCGGTTACAGGGTTAATTACTTTAAGTATAGGAAAGGTCCAACATATTTGGGTCCTAACTACTGTAATTTCAGTTTAAGGTATTTAGTAGACACATAAACTTTATCCCCAACAGCAAAGGTTTATGTTCCTGTCGTTTATTTGCTTGGGTTTCATGGAAGCTAGTCATTTTCCTCAATTATTTTTGCACCTGTCCCCAAGACTCCTGAATCTTTTCTGCCCATTCCTTAACACTGAGTGGATCCTCTGGTTGACATGTAAAAGTTGGAATAGGGCCAAATTCAATTCCATGCACTATATAAAATGGACTGTATCCTGTACTACTATGGACAGCATTATTATATGCAATTTCTGCAAATGGTAACAGATCCACCCAGTTTTGTTGTTTGTAGGCGATATATGTTCTCAAATACCGTTCAACCATAGCATTAGCTCTTTCAGCGCCCCATTGGTACTTTCGGGTGATTGGCTGAACTTAATCCCTGAGATGATCCTAACAACTTGACAAAAGCCTTCCAGAACTGAGCAGTAAACTGGACTCCTCTGTCAGATATTATTCTCCTAGGGGATCCATGTAATCTATATACATGTCGGATGAACAGTTCAGCTAACTTGCCTGCCGATGGAAGGCCTTTACAGGGAACAAAATGGGCCTGTTTTGAGAACAAATCTACTATAGTCCATATGACATTGTACCCCTTACTGTTCGGTAATTCCACAATGAAATCCATCGCAATGTTTTGCCATGGTCTTGAAGGTTCTGATACCTGTTGTAATAATCCTAATGGCTTACCTGTTCAGGGTTTAGACATTGCACAGACATGACAGGTTTTTACATAGTGTTCTATCTCAGGTCTCATGTTGGGCCACCAAATTGCCTACATGTTAAATGTAGGGTTTTGAGGAACCCAAAATGTCCAGCTGGTTTTTCATCGTGGCACTTGTTCAGTATATCTTCCCTCATTGTACTCGGTACATAAATTTTATCTCTTTTCCAAGCTATTCCATTTTTATAAGAATATACAAGACAGGCGGACGCCTGGTAGGAGGGTCAGCCTGTCATCACTCCAGGGCTGACAGACATGGAGCCATGATACCTGGAAGCCGGGTCAAGGATGAACACATAATCCACTCATATATAATCGCCAAACAGTACATATAGTAGCAACATAGAGGGAATGTAAAAGTTTGTTAGCCATAACTCACCTGAATGGTGGCCAGTAAGAATGTCCAGAAGTTGGTTATGTAATGAGCACCTAATTAACCTAACCATAGATGATTGTATAAATACAGCACTGAGCTGCAGAGTCAGGCAGAGCTGACTTTTTCTGTCAAGCGCTGTTCGCCAAACGCCATAAGTAGGAGAACTACGATCCTCTGAAGCTTTTCAAAGCTACTATATGTACTGTTTGGGGATTATATATGAGTGGATTATGTATTCATCCTTGACTCGGCTTCCAGGTGTCATGGCTCCATGTCTGTCATCCCTGGAGTCATGACACCGATATTGTTCTATGTACAATCCTTGTTTTATTGATTGAATGTAATATTTTAGTTTTCTGAGATTGTGTATTTGGGGTTTTCATGAGCTGTCAGCCATAATTATCTCAATTATGACAAATCACAGTTTGAACTATCTTGCTTTGCATGTAATGAGTCTATCTCATATATTAGTTTCGCCTTTTAAGTTGCACTACTGAAATAAATGAACTTTTGCACGATATTCTAATTTTTTGAGTTTCACCTGTATGTTGACAGCAGCAAGATTGATGTATGCACAAAAATGGAAGGACACTTTGATTCCTAGCAAGGACGAATGACTGCAGAAGTTGACGGAGTTGGTGGAAATGCCAAAACTGACCACTTTGAATGAGGAAAAGAGCATAACTCCTTTTCTTTCCACATGCAAACCACTTCTGAACTTCATGCTTGAAGTGGAAAAGAATGAAACTTTGATTTTGAGTTTTACCGAGTAGATTGACAGATCTTTACACAAATGGCCTCTTCATATTATTATGAAAAAGCAAAAAGTTGTGATTTGATGTTAATGCCTTAACCTACTGCAACAGAGAGAGTCAGAAGTCAATGTTTCTTTTTCTTTTTCTTTTCTTATCCTCCCTCACTTCTTCATTAGCTAAACACTATGGTTAAATATCAAAGATTTAACTAAGTCCCTTATAATTAACAGACTTTTATTCATGGAGCTCGAAAGACAGAAGATGTAATACATCTGTAGGTTGAATGTCAATTGTAGAAGAAAGATATCAGAGTCTTGGACTACACGTTAGGCAAACAACCTATTGGGAGACATACATTAAAGCAACATATTTCCTGTGCAGTCAGAATTCAAATATTTATATAGAATCCAGACCTTTATTGGAACAAAGCAGTTCAGTAGAAATCTACATATGAATTTGATTGCAGTAAATTATTGCAGTAATACAGAAATTGCATTTTTAGTCTTTTTCTTTCTTGTATTTCATTTTTATATACTATGTTGTTAATGTTCTGTATTTAAAATTCTGTTTCTTGATCAAAACAATATTTGGATTTATTAAAAGCTAATATTTTGGACTTGATTTGACTATAACTATAACACAACATTCTTCATTGCTTTTTCAGATCAGTTATGAAACTTCTTCAGAGGCTTTACATGAGAAAATTCAATTCCCCCTTTTCAATGAGTTACTCCCCAAAAAAGGATTCCAGTACTCAGCAACTGTCCAACTCCTTCTTCACTTCAGATGGACCTTGATTGGTCTCTTTGCTTCAGACACAGAAAATGGAGAGAACTTCATGCGAATTTTTACTCCTATGCTTGTCAGGAATGGTATTTGTGTTGTTATATCACAACAATTCTCAAAAACTGGACCTACAGCAGCCCTCAGGGAGGCCCTCTCTAAGTGGAGACAAGTCCATGTCTTTGTTCACTTCATGGAATTAGATTCCATTGTGGACAGAATTCTTCCTTTCCATTTAACATTTGAGGATTTTTCAGGACCCACTGAAGGGAAAGTCTGGATCCTCACAAGTTTTGTACAGTATAATATAAGCAACCACCACCTTCTCAAATATATCCATAGTATTTGGAACTTTAGCTATCTGGCAAAAGAAAGGCCAGTGGATGATGCTTTTGAACCCTATTTCTTTGTGGAAAGTCAATTTATAAAATATTATTTCCACTGTTTTCTTCACAAGCACATCCATTCTGTCAAAGGCCGCAGAAGATGCACCCAGAAAGCCCCAATGGAGACCCAGTGGAAAAGGAACAGGATCCAGATCCCAAATGACTCCCATTCCTACAGTATCATTCAGACTCTGGCCCAGGCCTTGAGTGCTGCCTATTCCTCCAGAAAGAGGAGGAGAAGGAAGGAGGGTGAAGAGAGGTTGGGGTCTCCAAGGCTGCAGCCATGGCAGGTATGGGGTCCCAATAGGGGTCCATTCATCTTGGTTCCTTTGCAGAAGGAACCCAAAGGCAAAGGAGGGGAATTGTCTCAAACTGCTTGTCAAGCGCAGGGAAATCATGAAGTCCAGGCAGTTCAAATGAACATAAAGGTTCACTCCAGGCTCATGCTGTCCACAAGAATCGGAACCACCAACAATCAAGGAAAACAGGCGCTAGACAAGGGTCCACAGAATTCTCGGGTGGGGTGGCTGGACCCAGATCTCCTGTGGGCGGGACTCAAGACTAATGGTGCCTTTGACCCCCTCACTCAGGCTCAGTCTGGTCATCCCCTACCCTATTTCTGCTACAAAAAGGTCAGCAGATTTGGGCAATCAAATTGTTCAGGGGGAAGAAAGAATTGGTAACAGAAGAGACAATTTTGGATATTAAACATGGCTAATGCTAAAAGGCTCTGTACATAAATAAATTCCTGCATGTATAGTTTATAAATAGGATCACAGAATTTTATCATTATGAATTTGTAAGAGCCCCTGAGACCATCTATCCCAACCCCTCCTCTCTGCAGGAATCCCAGTTCAAGCTTCTCTTACTGCTGGCTGTACAGTCTTTGCATTCAGACAATCCATGAAGAAGAGACTGAACTGCTCTGCTTCACTGGCTCAGCTCTAAAACAGCTCATCCTTTTAGGATATTTTTCCCCTCATTCATCTAAAATCTTCTCTTGTAGCTGATTTTACTTTTCCCTGATTGACACTCTGGAATAATGCTGAGCATATCTTACGCTCCTCGTGTGTAATGTGTGTCAGTGGTTGGAAGAGGGCTGCATCCTCCCTTCTCCAACTGAGAGATTGTGTCAGTTGGAAAAGGAGCTCCCAGACTCCTCCTGATCTTCAGCTCTTCTCCTTGTGGTCTTTCCTCCAGGCTAAGAGCAGCTCCTTTGAGCTCTTCCTTGGCTTATTTCTCCCTCCCTGAAGTTCACATACATTGTTTTGCAAATTCTCCTCCAAGTGTGGTGCCTGCAAGGGGACCTGGTCCTTGAGTTGGGGTCTCCCCAAACCAGAACATTCACTTCCTGAGATCCTTATGGCTGCATTTGCCTTTTTTCCACGAGCCTCACCTGATGACTCTGATTCCATTTCCATTTAGCTACGATTTTGAGAGCATTTTCATAAAGATACATATCAACTTTAGTATCCCTCATCTTTCTTCCAGTCCATCATTTATGTTCTTATATGAGACTCTATTGTCAGTCAATTCCTAGTTGCTAAAAATCTGAAATTTTTCTTTTGCTTTTTACTTGTGTGCTAATCATAAATATTGTTTCTAGAAACTTGATATTCCTCTTATTAAATTTTATTTTATTCAAAAAGGTAAAATACAAGTTTTGGAAAATAAAACTATTACAAAGACAAGACAAAACAAGACAAAACATTTTTAGTTGTGCATTAAAAACAGACAAAACATGCATATTGCCCCCCCAGTTGAATACAGTACAGCAATAATAGTATCTCCCGCTTGCAAAGTAGGCTCACAATTATAAACTACACATCTATTTACAACTACTTGACTTGTCATCTATCTTATGTATATAAAAAGGCAATCCAACTATAAAATTAAATTTCAAAACTTCAAAATTGTCTGTTTTCTGCTGTTGCATTTAACTCCCAGAAAATTGATAGGGGCTTCTTATCTACCACAGACCACTACAATCATTATCTCTGATCCATCCAGAATCTGTCCAGGGTTAAACATCTCTGTTTGATTCTTAATAATAATGTATTTCCTTAAAATTTTAACTAGGATCTTTCCCAACAATTGCTTTCCATTACACAAAACCTTGGACCTCCTGTAAATTGAAACACAACGCCTCTTAAGACTTGTTTTCCAATTAAATCTAACAAGTCCATTCCCCCATTTCCCTCAATCTTCTGGAAATAATCCATTTCATCCGTCATCCGTTCTATCCACTGTGAGTCTTCATGGTCCATGGCCTCTCCAGCAGGGGTGGGATTCAAATTTCTTAACAACTGGTCCTGTGGGCGTGGCCTAATTTGTGGGTGTGGCTTGGTGGTCATGTGACTGGGGTGGGAGTAGCTTGCTGACTGGGTGTGGCTAGGTGGTCATGGGATTGATGGGCATGGCCAGGTGGCCATGTGACTTGCAAACCAAATGTAAGTGGTCCTCGCTTAATGACCAGGTCCTCACTTAATGGCCAATTGCTTAGCAAGTGTTCTAATTTACGACTGATCTCCACAGAGCTACTTGGCCTGTTTTTGGTGTTTTGACAGCCACACACACACACATACACACACCCTTTTAACCCTGCTATTCTTTGATTCGGTAAGGATCTTCTGCTGGAGCAGGGCATTGGACTAGATGACCTCCGAGATCCCTTGCAGGCCAGCCCTAGATGCTGTGCTGCTTCAAGTCTTCTGAAGCCAGGGTTTATGTCCTTCCCTTCCTCTCCTTTTCTTTCCTCCTCCTCCTTTCATGTTTTATCTATCCATCCATATAATCTTTGATTTTCTCTCCTCTCCTCTTTTTCTTCTTTCTTTCCTTCTTTCTTCCTTCTTTCCTTCCTTTCTTCCCTTCTTCTTCCTTCTCCTTCTCCTTCCTTTCCTCCCTTCTCTCTCCTCTTCCCTCTCTTTTCTCTCTTCTCTCTCTCTCTCTCTTTCCCTCCTCTCCTCTCCTCTTCTCCTTCTCTCTCTTTCCTCCTCCTTCCAATCTACTGAATATGGAATACCACAACACCCCAGGGGTGGGATTCTCCCAGTTTGGCCCTGTTCTATTGTACTCTGCCTCTCAAAGAATAAGCCTGCAGGCAGGGTTGTGCAATCTTTCTGCAGGGTCTTCAAAAAATACATGCAATGAACAGAAACAAATGAGGCACTTAGAAACAAGAGGATGCTGAGAGCAACCCCAGTTCTGCAGTATCATAGAATAAGAACAGCCCAGAAGAAAGGCAATAGGAAGGAAGGAAGGAAGGAGGAGGAGGGAGGAGGAGGAAGGAAGGAAGGAAGGAAGGAAGAAGGAAGAGAAAAACTACCTACTGAGGGCTGCAGAATCATGCAGCCTTTAACGTTCAGATTGGTGACCCTTCCTAGACCCAACTGATGCTTCTTATTGTATCTACAGTACATGAGTTTCAGTCCCAAAGATGCTCCTTCTCCCCAGGAGCCCAACCTTCAATTCTGGATGAATACTTCTGCACCCTTTCACTCTTTGTTCCTCAACATCCTTCTTACATTGGATCACAAGCTATTGAACCAGATCAGAACCAAGAACAACAGTTGCAGTTATGCTGCAATGGTCATAAGTGTGAAAAATGGTCATGTCTTTTTTCAGTGCCATTGTAACTTTGAATGGTCACTAAATGAACTGTTGTAAGTCAAGGATTACCTGTACAAAATACAAAAAGTTCTTTGCTTGCAAAACTGCCCTAAATACCAATCATTAGATTAAAAATACCTGCAAGCCAGAGTTACAAATCAGGCAGGGTGCAAGAGCACCTTGAGGAATGAAAATAGTTAAAATGCAGTGATAACTATCAAACAGCCAACTCTTGCTCATAAAGTGAAACCCTTTAGCAGAGACCATTTAAGCTCTCCAGAAAAAGCAGACCCAGGAAAAGTAATCCTTAGATCCATTTGCACCATTTAAAAATACCAGCTAGTCTCACTCACCTCACAAGATATCCTAAGAAAATCACACAGATTTAAGGAAAGGTCACATGCCCCCAGAAAGGCAGTAAAAATCAGTGCCAAGCTTGCATCCTGCCTCTTGGAAGTATACCCCAAAAGGACAGTGCCAGATAGTACTAAAGCAGTGAAGGAAGACCCCTCCCCAAATAGAAAAAAGAAACCATGAGGCAAAAATTCAAACACAATACAAATAATTAAATCACAACAGTAGCTGTTGCTTGTTGAAGCTGAATAGGGAAAATTATCCCATCAATAAACACAGGATTAAATTTCACCAAGCACAGAATTAAGCTTCACCAAAACCAGTTTTAGACCAAAACTCAGAAAGGGTATGTAAACTCATGTTTGAATGTCAATCCTTCTAGCTAGCCAAGAAGCCTTGCTGAATGTCACTCATCTTGGTTCCCTGTCACTAAAAGATTTGCTTCATTATTCAATGATTTCTTCAAAGTGCTGATTGTCCAGAAGTATTTCCTCCCAACAGTTAGTGTAAAAATCTTAAAACAACCCTTCCCCTTTAAGAAAGCCAAGCCTCACAAGCTCTGGAGACAGTAAGTCTAGGCTGTCTGCCAAGAATGTAATAAGGGTGGAAAAAAACAAACGGATTCTCCAAACTGCTTATAAAGTTAACAAGGGGTTCTATAGAACTGGATAGAACTGGTAGAATCCCACCCCTACTCTCCAGCCATCTCCACGCAGCCTGCCTTCCAACCAGACTCCTCCTTCAGGGGTGCCAGCAGCAAATTACATTCCACTCCATCCCACCATCCATCCATCCAATCCATCTGATTCAACAATTGTTGCTTGCTTCTGATTATCACCTTTAAGTTGATTTAAAGCCATTGTTATTTTATCAAACTTTTAAAGTAAAGCTTCAGACAAGACTTGCAAGTTTAAAGAATTTATATTCTTTAAATCACATCAAATTAGGTTACTCTAAGATCATATTAATTACCATATTAATGACAATATAGAAAAATTGACCAATGGCAAAGTGTTATCCATCACCTTCAGGTTTCATAGGAGAATTTAAAAGATTCAAAATTATTTGAGTATCATTTTGAAGACAGTTTTATCCACTTAGTCATCACACCATCCCTCGGTCTCTAATCACATCACAAAATCGTTTGTTTCACTTATAAAGCTAATGGCAGTATTTGTATCCTGATTAAGCTATTTGGAGATTAGACAATTGTAGAAGAAATTTAATGTGGGATAAGATACCAAGTTTTCTCCTCTTCAAATTCCTGGATGTTCCCATTCTAGTTTCATCCCTTTCTGGAGGAGAATGAATTTTGGAATATTTCTGAAGCGAAAACTCTACTTGGACCAAAATGGAGATAACAGCAGATCTGGTTGATCTGGGCTTCTTGGTTTTCCCAAGGAGAATTCAGGAAAGAGACTCTGGCATTTTAAAGACAGAGACTTTCTATCAAACAAGATACTCTTTCCTGAGGCTGAAGTTGCTCAATAAGGTGGGAGAAATGTTGGTGTCTTTTCTCTGTTTTCCAAAGCCTGAGGTCCCATTTCCAGTGGGCCAAGCCTAGAGTCTCCAGGGTGGTTGGCCTTCCATGCCAGTTGGTGTCTTCTGGGCTGTGACCAGCCAGGAGGTGGTTTTAGATTTGGATTAGTTTAAGTTTTGTATTTGTAACCTGTTTGGGGAATGTCTAGTTTAATGGTTTCAGAAAGTATTTTGTTATTGTTCTTTTTAACTCTTTAGCCAGGCAGCCCGAAGTCTTCAGAGATGGAACATATAGAATCCCACAAATAAATAAATAAACTAAATAAATAATAAATAAATAAATAAAATAAATAATGGAAGTTCTTCAGAGACAGGACCTCAGTGGAGTGGCTTTGCAATGAAATCTTTCTAGATCTTACTGGTCAAGGTTTCTTTTTCTTCATCACAGATTTTATTTCATATTAAAAATCTAATGGAATGAAAGTTTTCCTAAATCTTTTACAGTAAACTTTATACTCAGTTTTAATATGAATATATCATCATACTTAAATCTTTTTCCAATTCCATTGCTGTAGACTTTATTAAATAGAAAGTACTTTACTGTAATTAAATTCCAAAAGCAAAAGGGAGGAACTAAATGAAGGATCTGCTGGTTTGTTTTACCTCCCATCAGTTTAAAAGTAGTCAGAGATTTCTTTTTACCTCAGTGAAGACCAGAGGCTACTTGGCTAATGTACATTTCTCCCTCCATTTTCCATGGATGGAGACCTAACATTTTTCTTTCCGTTCCTATTTTTCTCATTAGTCCCTGCCTCAGTCAGATGTATGGAAAGTTGTCCTCCTGGATTTTGTCAAGGGGCTGAGAAGGAGAAGCCAGTTTGCTGCTATGA